>JARYGA010008447.1:0-45232 GCA_030545235.1 Helianthus tuberosus | reverse complement strand
CTCCTTGATGTCAAGATCATGGGTGGACGCGTTAACCTAACTCAAGCCCAGTTGGCGGCTTCGATCACTGAACAAGTTACCGCAGCACTCGCAGCTGCCCAAGCAGGAGGTGTAACCTGCCATCACCACTTACTCTAGGATCTTTAGATCCTGCTCTCGTAACTCAACACTTGTGCTTAATTTTGATTACTCTTACGCACACGACAAGTCAACACGCTCAGCCACCTGTGTGCACATACAAGACTTTTATGGACTGTCGTCCTACTACTTTCAGCGACACTGAAGGAGCTGTTGGACTCCTCCATTAGTTCGAGGAACTCGAATCGGTCTTCGAGTGTGTGAATGACCCGAGGCTTGTAAGGTGGAATATGCCACTGATACTCTCGAAGGCACTGCGTTAACTTGGTGGAACGCACAAGTTCGGATGCTGGGGCTGGCGGCTGCTAATGCCACCCCTTGGGACGAATTCAAGGAACTAATCAAACTAGAATACTGTAACTATGATGACATCCACAAACTGGAAGTGGAGTTCTTTAACCTGAAGATGACAGGATCAGAAATAGAGGCGTATACGAAGCGATCTAACGAACTGGAAACTTTGTGCCCTACTATGGTGGAACCTCCCATCAAGCGCACCGAGAGCTGTACCTCAAAGGCTTAGTACCAGAAATTCAAAGCCATGTGATGACTGCTAACCTTGCTGCTATTTAAGATGTTACTCATCTTGCTCATCATCTCACAGACCAGGCAGTGGAACAGAACAAGCTGCCTAGACGTATTGGTGCTACTACTACTACTTCTGCTATTCCCAGTGACAACAAATGAAAGTGGGATGGAATCTCTAGCAAGGGTTCGACTACGATTCTGTCCCAGGCACAGCAGTCAAAGATCGATGACAACCAAAGTCCTGGTCAGCAACCTTTAGAAGTCAAGGGCAGGGTGGATACAGGGGAAACCACCCTAAGTGCAAACGATGTAACTGGCACCACAGCAGGCCGTGCAACCGAAATCATTGTCAATGATGCAACAAGCTTGGTCATGGAGCCAAAGACTGTAGAAGCTCACGTCCTGCAAACCAGAACCAACAACAGCAACCACAAGCTCCACAGAATCAGCAGCAACAGCAGGGTAACAAGGGATGTCATTAGTGTGGTGCTGAAGGTTAATTCAAGAGACACGGCCCACGGTTGAACCAGAACCAGAATTAGAACCACAACCAAGGAAACGGGAACTAGGGAAGACAACAACGGGGGGTAATAACGACGGCAATGGTGCCAGGGGTCGAGTGTTCGTGTTTAGTCAGGGTGATACTAGGAATGACCCCAAAGTTGTGATGGTTTCGACATCGACATTGGTATGGATTGGTTACCTCAACACCGAGCAGAGACTCTTTGCAAAGGAAAGATCATTCGTATTCCCCGTTCTGGTAAAGAACCTCTCGAAGTTCAAGGCGACAAGAGTGGTGTCGTGAGTGGCATCATTTCCTTCTTGAAGGCTCAGAAGTGTTTACGAAAGGGCCACGCAGCTGTTTTAGCACTCGTTACGAATACATCGAAGAAAGAGAAAAAGATTGAGGATATTCCTGTAGTACGCGATTTTTTTTTCCTCAAGTGTTTCCTGAAGAGTTACCTGGGTTACCGCCTCATCGTCAGGTCGAATTTCAGATCGAGCTCGCTCCAGGAGCAGCACCCATAGCTCGAGCACCTTATCGTTTAGCTCCAACTGAATTGGAAGAACTGTCAAAGCAGCTACAAGAACTCTTGGAAAAGGGTTTTATACGTCCTAGCTCTTCGCCTTGGGGAGCTCCAGTGTTATTCGTAAGGAAGAAAGACGGTACGTTCAGGATGTGTATAGACTACCGTGAACTCAACAAGGTGACGATCAAGAATCGTTATCCTCTTCCGCACATAGATGATTTATTCGACCAGCTGCAAGGGTCGAGCTACTACTCCAAGATAGACTTAAGGTCAGGGTACCATCAGCTGAGAGTCCGGGATGAGGACGTCTCCAAAACAGCATTTAGAACTCGCTACGGCCACTACAAGTTTATGGTCATGCCATTCGGGCTAACGAACGCGCCTACGGTTTTCATGGATCTTATGAACAGGGTGTGCAAACCCTATCTTGACAAGTTTGTCATTGTCTTCATCGACGACATCCTGATTTACTCAAAGAGTCAGGAGGAACACGAGCAGCACTTACGACTTATTTTGGAACTTCTTCGAACGGAACAGCTATACGCTAAGTTTTCAAAATGCGACTTCTGGCTTCGTGAAGTCCACTTTCTAGGCCACGTGGTAAACAAGGATGGGATACATGTTGATCCATCCAAGGTAGATTCGATCAAGAATTGGCCTGCGCCTCGTACACCAACAGAAATACGCCAATTCTTGGGTTTGGCGGGTTATTACAGACGGTTTATCAAAGACTTCTCAAAGATTGCACAGCCGCTTACATTACTGACACAGAAAGGTATTGCTTACCGTTGGAGTGATACACAGGATACAGCGTTTCAGCACTTAAAGGATAGACTTTGTAGCGCACCTATCCTCTCATTGCCTGAAGGCACGGACGATTTTGTAGTCTACTGCGACGCATCTATCCAAGGTCTTGGATGTGTATTGATGCAAAGGGATAAAGTTATTGCTTATGCTTCGCGCCAACTTAAGATTCACGAACGGAATTACACGACACACGACCTAGAGCTGGGAGCGGTTGTTTTTGCACTTAAGATATGGCGACACTACTTGTACGGCACTAAATGTGCTATCTACACTGATCACAGAAGCCTTGAACATATATTCAAGCAGAAGGAACTGAATATGCGACAGCGACGATGGGTCGAACTGCTAAACGACTATGAATGCTCAATCAGGTACCACCCGGGCAAAGCCAATCTTGTGGCTGACGCCCTCAGTCGAAAGGACACCGCGCCTAAACGCGTACGAGCTTTGCAACTCACTATACAGTCTAGTCTTCCTTCCCAGATACGAAATGCTCAGGTGGAAGCATTGAAACCAGAAAATGTCAGGGCTGAAGCCCTACGTGGCTCAAGACAACGTTTAGAACAGAAGGAAGATGGTGCTTACTACGTCACAGGACGCATTTGGGTCCCACTGTACGGCAACTTACGCGAGCTGGTAATGGATGAAGCTCACAAGTCTCGCTACTCGGTACACCCTGGTTCGGATAAAATGTACCACGATATTAAGACTACATACTGGTGGCCTAGCATGAAGGCCCACATAGCCACATACGTTAGCAAATGCTTGACTTGTGCGAGAGTCAAGGCAGAATATCAGAAACCGTCAGGACCACTCCAACAACCTGAGATACCACAATGGAAATGGGAGCAAATTTCCATGGATTTTGTTACTGGCTTACCTAGATCTCAGCGCGGAAATGACACTATTTGGGTGATCGTGGATCGACTCACTAAGTCTGCTCACTTCCTGGCAATCAAAGAAACGGATAAGTTCTCCACACTAGCAGACGTATATCTTAGGGAAGTTGTTTCGAGGCACGGTGTGCCCACCTCTATTATCTCTGATCGTGATGCACGTTTTACTTCAGAACTGTGGCAAGCAATGCATAAATCTTTTGGCTCTCGTTTAGACATGAGCACAGCTTATCACCCTCAGACAGATGGGCAGTCTGAGCGCACTATTCAAACTCTAGAAGACATGCTTCGGGCGTGCGTAATTGACTTTGGCAATGGTTGGGAGAAACATCTGCCACTCGTGGAATTTTCATACAATAACAGCTACCACACCAGCATTAAAGCTGCTCCATTCGAGGCATTGTACGGGCGTAAATGCCGGTCACCTCTCTGTTGGGCAGAGGTGGGAGATAGTCAAATCACGGACCGGGATGTTAAGGTCCTCAAGAACACGAGAATCCCTCTTGTACGAGTTCGTTGGAACTCCCGTCGTGGCCCAGAGTATACCTGGGAACGAGAAGATCAAATGGAACTCAAATATCCCCAGTTATTCGGAACCAATGCAACTACTACTGAGGCTGAAGCTACTACTGCAGAATTTCGGGACGAAATTCCAAACCAACGGGGGGATGATGTGACACCCCAGGAAAACCAGTAAACGATACAACTTACCTAGCTTCCTCAGTACCCGCATGCTAAATTTCGGGACGAAATTTCTTTCAAGTTGGGGATAATGTGACAACTCGAGTTTCCGACATTCTTTATTCGCATTTATTGCACGTTGACTTTGACTGTTTAGTTGTTTGACTTGCCGGACTTCGTAACTGTACACTTTGTGATATGATGAGACGTATTATGTTGCATGATTATGTGTTGATTGTATGTTGTTAACTTAGACATTTAAACAATTTAGAAACACTAGGGTATACGACGAATCATATATGACGAATCAGAAATTCTGTTTCGCCATTTTCTATACGACGAATCATGTTTGATTCGCCGTGGTTATGTTTCGCCAATTCTGATTCGCCGGCCCAAAGTGTTTCGCCGAGCCCATTAAGGCCCAAGGGTCTGTTACGCATAAATATTAGGTCTTGTATAGATTAGACATTTTTATCAAGAACCAGAAACCCTAGAGATTTGTGACGGCAATCTAGTATCCGCAGAAGATTATTCATTGATCCAATTCATCGTTTTATACTTTCCGGTTAGTGTTTAACTTTACTCGATCACTTGATTGATATCACTATTAAGTGTATGAATGTTGGGTGGATTATTACATGTTTATATGTGTGCGTTTGACCGAGTACTGATGATTATGTGATTATATTATGATCCCCCATGAACGATCTGATGTTGCATGATAATCTTAATTTCACAACGTTTCGGTAATCCATATGATATCATGAATTGTCTTAATTTAATCGACTGTATGTTGAGGATCCGTATATATATTCTGATGCAAGATCGGTTGTGTGATGCTTATTGGCTGTGTTCGGTCAATGTATATAATATTGTCATGTCTATTGTTATGATAGTTGTATATACTAAATCAACAAGCCTCATGCATATTTTATATTCTTATTTTTGTCGGCTGTGAATGTGGAACATGGCATCACATGGGTTGTTCATGTGATGGACATATATATTAATGAGTATGGGGAATAGAGTTACATGGGGTAATGATTTGACAATGTCAGTGCACTAATTCTTATACATGTAATCGACTCATGTGATCCCTCTTCTAATTCAATTATCAAGTTAGGAAATAAGTAAAGATTTCATGTCATAGCTTGGTCCAATCACCTCAAGAGGTGATTAAATATTGTCGGCCATTGTAGTAATAAAAGTAATGATGATAAGCATGTTGTTTGATTTGTTTTCTGTGAACGAATGATTACTGTATGATTGATGATGTGTTGATGACGGCAGCTAGGGTTTACATGGTTTACGTAACTGACTGTTCGACGAAACAGGTCTCTTGACGAAACAGAAGTGTTTCGCCAAGAGCAAATCGACGAACCAGAATCCTGTTTCGCCAAACAAGGCCACGACGAAACTGAATGTGTTTCGTCAATAATGTGTTTCGCCAACTATTGTGTTTCGCCAACATGTGTGTTTCGCCAATGTGTATCAGCACAGCAACTTAGGTTAATTCTGTTAAGTGTTAACTGGAATATTTAACTGCTATTAAGTGTAACCATCTTGTATATGAATGTGATTACGTGCTACATGTTTATACGTGAACAACTTGAACACAAACTGATTTCACATACGTGCATACTTAGGACGTGATTGATTACTTGCGAGCATACACTTAGCATACCGAGCAAACCAAGGTGAGTTCACACTCTTACCAAGGCATGGGATTCCCCAGTTGGGTTGGGAATGGGATTGAATGATTACCTGTACTTACATTAACACTAGACTATTTACCACGGTCCTCGGATTGGGAAGGATGCCTGTGCCAAATTCTACGCAAAGCCTACGTACTGTCCTCGGATTGGGAAGGACACCAGCACTAAACCTACGTAAAACCTACGTACTACCGTCCTCGGATTGGGAAGGACGCCAGTGCTAAATCTACGTACTACCGTCCTCGGATTGGGAAGGACGCCAGTGCTAAATCTACGTACTACCGTCCTCGGATTGGGAAGGACGCCAGTGCTAAATCTACGTACTACCGTCCTCGGATTGGGAAGGACGCCGGCGCTAAACCTACGTACTCGCTACGTACTGTCCTCGGTTGGGAAGGGCACTTACATAAAACCTGCGTAAACCTATACTTACTACTATCCTCGGATTGGGAAGGATACTTATGATTACGAATAGTCTAGGGGATATATAACCTGGGAAGCCCCCACCAATAGAACGTACTATCGGCCCAGTAGAGCCACATGTTACATACGAACTTATTATTACGCATTTACTTTCTGTGAACTCGCTCAACTAGTTGTTGATCCTCTGTTACATGCCTTGCAGGACCTTAGGTACTTATGGAGCTTGCACGGGAGGCGTAGTCGTTGTGGGCAAGGATCTTGAATACTTGTTTAGACTTTATGACATTTCATACTTTATTATGTTGGGTTTAATTATACGCTTCCGCTATACAGTGATAACATACTTATGTTTTGGGACACCTCTCATATGGATTGTTTGGAATTAAATTGCAATTACATTTACTTTATACATTGTTCTATATGATTGGTGGCTTGATCCTGGTCAGTCACGCCTCCAAGCGGTGATACTCCGCGTGTGGATTTTGGGGGTGTGACAGTGATCCTGCCGTCTTTTGATTCCTGCACTACCAAGACCCTTAGACAATGGACACCCTTTGCCAACCCATGTGGACGGGCCACGTTTTGCTGGTAGAAACGTGGGTTGGCAATTTTGACAACCTTAAAGGGTTTAATCTTTTGTGAATAAAATAACTTTAACTTTTTGGCTTATCCTGTGTTGATATTCCTTGTTAATATTTTACTTTCCAACTGTTGTGATGTTTATTTTGTTTAAATTTATCAGGTAAAGGAAAAAGTTAATAAATATCCTTAAAAATTTTAGTAGATGATCAGGGATCACATATCCTACATCCGATAAGCTCTGAAAAGTAATAGAGTTTAAGGATCACAAGTTCAGTTGTCAAAGGATAAGGGTTACTTAAACAAATAATGAATGAAATCAGAAAAGTTAAGAATCATACCTGAGAATCCAAGTTAGGATCCTATCCTTTAACACTTATAATCAGGATAACCCAAAAGACAAACCTTAGTAATAAGTAAGGATGAAGGATCCTTGGCCGTTTATCTTCAAGAACCTGAAATAGGATACAACTTGGGACTAAGCCAATAAGATAAGAGTTAGTAACTGGGGACAAGCCCAATATACTGGGGACAAGCCCAAAGGATAACTGGGGACAAGCCCAAAGGATAACTGGGTACAAGCACAAAGGATCGTGTGTAAACTGGAGTATGGCCCTCACTGGCGACTATCCAAACTTAGTGACATGAAAATGCCAAAACCTTAGCTAACGTGAAAACGTTAGAAACCTTAGGAACGGATGTATGGTACGTCTACCATTATACGTAGGATCCTGAATATAGCCAGTACAATGAAATTGTCAGCCCCTAAAGCGAGTACTGGTCCCATTGCCATGAACTATACCAGGATCATCGTGCACTGCTGGCGAAACTGGGGACAGGCCCAAACTGGGGTCAAGCCCAAATAACTGGGGTCAAGCCCAAATAACTGGGGACAAGCCCAAATAACTGGATACTTCTGTGAATACTCAATCCTTAGTTAAGGATACCTGAACCTTCAAAACTCAGAATCATGTGAAAGGAGGATAAAGGATGCAGGACCCTTATCCTTATATAAGAGAATAAAGGAATGAAATAGTTTGAGATTAGAATGTTACCAGAAAGAGGATCATCCGTCTGTAAGGATCCTTCAAGGATACTTTGTCAAGTGAGGATCATGGATCCTTATCACATGAAATATTTCTTCAAATGGACAGCATTCCAAGCTCTTGGTAGCAAATCACCTTCCATTGTTAGCAATCGATATGCCCCCTTTCCTGCCTCAGCTTCAATCAAATAGGGGCCTTCCCATTTTGGTGCCAATTTTCCATCAGCAGGATTGGTAGTATTCTGAAATGCTTTCCTTAATACCATATCACCAAATTGGAATTTCCTGATCGTGACATTTTTGTTGTAGGATCCAGCCATCCTTTGTTGATAACTGGCCATCCTTATCCTTGCCAAATCCCTGATTCTTCTATAGTATCCAAGTCTTGAACCAAGTTTTCAGCATTTTCTTCAGGATCATGAATGCTTGTTCTTGCAGTTGAAACCACCATCTCTGTAGGGATCACTGATTCTGCCCCAAATACCAACGAAAATGGAGTTTGGCCTGTAGCATTTTTGGGAGTTGTCCTATCAGCCCAAAGCACATAAGGTAGTTCTTCTGCCCATTTTCCTTTCTTGGATCTAAGCTTCTTCTTCAAATTATTGATGATGATCTTGTTTGATGATTCTGCCTGACCATTAGCTTGTGGGTGGACTGGTGTTGATGTTATCATCTTAATCCCCCAGCTGTCACAAAAGTTAGTAGTTCTATTCCCAATAAATTGGGATCCATTATCACAAACAATTTCAGAAGGGATACCAAATCTAGTAATAATGTTCCTTTTAATAAAGGATATAACTTCCTTTTCTCTGACTTGAGCAAAGGCTTCAGCCTCTATCTACTTGGAGAAGTAATCAGTCATAGCAAGCATGAATACTTTTCCACTAGGTGCCTTAGGAAGCTTACCAACTATATCCATTCCCCATCTCATAAATGGCCAAGAAAAGGATATAGGATGCAGAAGATCTGCTGGCTGGTGAAGGATATTACTATGCCTCTGACAAGGATCACACTTCTTGGCATACTCTACATCATCCTTCTTCATAGTGGGCCAATAGTATCCTGTTCTCAGGATCCTTGAGAATAATGCCCTGCCCCCAGTGTGGTTTCCACAATCTCCTTCATGGAAATCCTTTAGAACTTCTTGGATTTCAGGATCCTGAATGCATCTTAGATATGGTCCTGCAAGAGATCGTTTATACAACATATTATTTAATATTGTAAATTGGGATACCTTAATTTTGAAAGCCCTAGGGTTTTCTCCTGTAGGAATCTCTCCATGTTGTATGTATCTCATGATCGGGAGGATCCATGATCCTGAATGAGATTGAGTATCCTCGCTAGGGATGATTGCAGAATCTTCTCCTATCTCCATAGCTACATGATCCTCGATAGCAGGGGTCAGGATATGGATAATAAGGATCTTGATATCCTCAGGAATCTTCAAAGATGATCCTAAATTGGCTAATGCATCAGCTTCTGCATTCTCTTCCCTTGGTACCTGTGTCAAACTAAAGGATACAAAAGAGAGTGCCAATTCTTTGACTATCTCCAAATATTTGATTAGCTTTTCACCTTTAACGGCATAGGATCCATTAAAGTGATTAGTGATCAGTAAAGAATCTACATCTACCTCAAGATACCTGATCCTCATATGCTTTGCAATTTGCAAACCAGCTATCAAGGCTTCGTACTCAGCCTCATTGTTGGTAGTTTGAAATTCACAAGCTATGGAGTGGGGTATTATGTCCCCCTGTGGCGATTTTAGTAGTATTCCAAGCCCTGTTCCTTTTACATTAGAGGCTCCATCAGTGAAGAGTATCCAAGGATCCTTAGTTTCTTCAAGCTGTTGGACTTCTAACTCAGCTTCCTTTTGCAAATCACTACTAAAATCTGCCACAAAGTCAGCTAAGGCTTGGGATTTGATGGCAGTCCTTGGTTCATATCTTATATCATATGCACTAAGCTTCACTGCCCACTTAGCCATCCTTCCTGACATTTCAGGTTTCCTGAGAACATTCTTAATTGGAAAATTAGTCTTAACAATAATGGCATGAGTCTCAAAATAATGTCTCAATTTAGTAGATGCCATAATTAATGCAAGGGTAAGTTTTTCTAAGTGTGAATACCTGCATTCAGCATCAAGTAAACTCTTACTTACATAATAAACAGGATGTTGTGTACCTTGGTGATCCTTAACAAGGACCACACTTACTGCTTTCGAGGATACTGCTAGGTATAAGGATAATACGTCTCCCTTTTCTGGTTTCATCAAAGCCGGAGCTGAGGATAGGTAATCCTTAAGAGCCTTAAGGGCATTTTCATGCTTTTCAGTTCATTCAAATTTCTTGTTCTTCCTCAGGATGTCATAGAATTCCTTGCACTTTTCTGAGGATTTGGATATGAATCTGTTCAAGGCTGCGATCATGCCTGTCAATCTTTGTACATCCTTAGCATTGACAGGAGATTTGATATCCACAATAGCCTTGATTTGTTCTGGACTTGCTTCAATCCCCCTCTTTGTCACCATATATCCTAAGAATTTACCTGCCTTAACACCAAAATGACACTTGGAAGGATTTAGTTTCATATTAAATTTATCAAGGATATTGAATGCTTCCTCCAAGTCTTTAAGGTGATCTTCAGCTTTCTTGGACTTAACCACCATGTCATCAATATAGACTTCCATAGTGTGTCCAATTTGTGCCTTGAACATCATATTGACAAGCCTTTGGTAAGTAGCACCTGCATTCCTTAGTCCAAATGGCATAGCAATATAACAATATATACCAGTTGGGGTCATAAAGGCTGTATCCTCTTGATCAGATGGTTCCATCTGAATTTGTTGAAATCCAGATGAAGCATCCATAAAAGTCAACAACTCATGACCCGCGGTAGCATCCACCATGGAGTCAATGTGGGGTAATGGGAAAGGATCCTTGGGACATGCCTTGTTTAAATCAGTAAAATCGACACATACCCTCCACTTTCCATTTTTCTTTTGAACAACAACCACATTGGCTAACCATCTTGGATACTTAACCTCTCTTATCATACCTGCTCGAAGTAGCTTATCTACCTCTTCCTGAATAATAGCATTCCTTTCAAGTGCAAACTTCCTCCTCTTTTGATGTATAGGCTTGAATGACCTGTCAATGCCAAGTTTGTGAGTAATTATATCCTTAGATATACCTGTCATGTCTTCATGTTTCCAGGCAAAGGTGGATTTCCTTCTCTTAAGGAAGGATACTAGCTCCTGTTCGATGTCGCTAAGGATCCCTGATCCTATGAAGATCTTGGATTCAGGATCCTCAGGATCCATGAGGATTTCCTTCAAATCCTGTTCTCTTGCCTCCAAGACATCTCTTGAAGGATATTTTAATTGCTATTGCTCCCTTGGTCTTGAAGCTGGCTTCATTGATGAGGTATAGCAATTCTTAGCTTCTTGTTGATCACTTTCAATTTTCACCACTCCCCAAGGACTTGGAAGCTCTACACATTGATGATAGGTGGACGGGACTGCCTTCATGTCATGTATCCATGGCCTGCCGAGGATAACATTACAACATGATAAGCAATCAATAACACAAAACTTTTGATAAGAATGCAATCCTTCGATATAGATTGGGAGTTTGATGTCCCCCAATGTATTCTTAGTTTCTCCACTGAATCCCACTAGTACTGAGGATCTTGGGATAATATCAGACTCTGGGATATTCATCTTCTTGAGGACATCAAGCTGAATGATGTTCACAGAGCTTCCTCCATCTATAAGGATCATGCGAACAAACTGGTTAGAAATAAATAATGTAATTACAAGACCATCATGGTGAGGATCCTGGACGTCAACACGATCATCCTCATCAAAGGTTATGACTTTATCCTGGGTGACAACGGAGGTCCGGACGGGTCTGTCTCCATTATCCATCTTGGTTTCCTTAGCATGTCTCTTTGCTGCTGAAAAGGAGGTACCACAGATATCTGATCCACCGGATATGAAATTTATGACTTGTGCATCTGCTGGAGGAGCAGGAGCCCTTTCTGGGATCCTTTCAGAATCCTGGATCCTTGACTTCTTCCGTCCCAAGAGTTCCTTCAAATGCCCCTTGCTCAACACTCTTCAGTGAGATGCCCAAAATCCTCATGATATGCACACCACTTGGATTTATCCTTTGTAGCAGCTGGCTTATCACTTTTCCTTGGCCACCTAGCTTTTTCACCTAGATTCTGCATTGCAAGGATTAGTTCATTGTTATCAACAGAAAAACAGTATTCAGAAATAGGAGGATAATCCTCATCATCCTCTTCTTGTTCCACTGCATGCACATTCTAGTTATCAGATTTGTTGTAGGATTTGGATTTGTTATTCCTGAAGTAGGATCCTTGCTTTTCCTGTTTTGAGGATCCTGTCAATCTATCCTGGATCCTTTTGTCATCCTCTAAGCGGATGAACCTAAGGGCCCTGGTTCTTACTTCATCAAGGTTCCTGCAAGGTGTCATAACAAGATCATCATAGAATAGTGAATCCCTAAGCAATCCCATTTTAAAGGCTTCTACAGCCGTAGCAATATCCAAATTAGGGATATCTAAGGATTCTTTACTAAACTTAGTGATATAATCTCTAAGTGATTCATTTTGACTTTGTGTTACCCTATATAAATCACTAGTTAATCGTTCAAATTTTCTACTACAAGAGAATTGACTATTAAACAAATTAACTAGATTAGCAAATGAAGTAATAGAGTAAGGGGGAGACTTAGCAGCCATTTAAGAGCAGATCCTGTAAGTGTGGATCCAAATCCCTTGCATAAACATGCTTCTTTTAACCTTTCAGGAATTGGATTGATCTCCATCCTTTCCCTGTATTGAGCCACATGCTCCTCTGGATCCGTCGAACCATCATACAACTTCATGGAAGGTATCTGGAATCTTTTAGGTATCTCAGCATCACATAAGGGTGGTGCAAAATGAGATATCCTATGGCTACCATCTGCAATTTCAGGAATGGGTTTAACCACTCCCGGTACACTGGATATCATATCCTTAAGCTTCTGTAGCTCTCTAGCCATAGCCTGATTAATACCTGTATCCTGCATTAAGCCATGGTTAGTGTTATATGAATTACTAAAAGTGTTACCTCCCACAGGATTCGTGTTTGGAATTGCGGATGTGAATCCATATTGACGAGACTCTGGCATGGTTGAAGGACCAGAGGGAGCAATGGTCTGCATTGGTATGAAGTCTCCTTGATGAATGTCTGAGCTCTGAGGCTGCATACTTCTCAAAAATCCTTGATCCTGAAGGACGTTGGATCCTTGAAGTTGAGATGATCCTTGAATCTGAAAGGATCCTGGAACCAGAGAGGATCCTGGGACAAGGGAGGATCCTTGGACCGGGAAGGATCCTTGGACCGGGAAGGATCCTTGGACCTGGGAGGATCCTTGGACCTGGGAGGATCCTTGGACCTGGGAGGATCCTTGGACCTGGGAGGATCCTTGAACTGCATGCATTCCCAAATATCCTCCTGATGTGAAGTATCCCTGATGCTGAGAAGCGGATCCTGATGGTTGAGAAGAGAATCCTTGAGGCTGGAAGTGAGAACCAAATGCCTGACTCGTAGTTGTTGTTCCATAACGCCTTCCTGGTAATTCACCCAAGTATTGCACGTCCGGAACCGCTGAGTGTTGGGAAGTTATGACTGGAGTGTCAAAGTTTAGCGATCTTGGCATCAGAGGGAAATGATCCTCCACTGATTTCTTCTGTTTTTTGATCTCATCGATCTCCCGGAGGATCCTTTCGTTGGTTTTGTCCTGCTCTTGTGCATGATTCCTCATCTGCAAAATCAGAGCATAGAGATCATTAGTAGTAGGATTAGTTGAAACAGAAGAAGTTGGTGGTTTTGTGAAAATGGGGGTTTGTTTCTTCACAGCATTCTCAGCATTCTTCTGGGATCCAGAAGGTGGTGGAGGCAAAGGAGGAACGCCTTGTGAAGAACTGAATGACGGCATTAAGCTTGAGGTGTTCTTTGCTGAGGAAGCCATCTGCCTGGTTGTTATGAACCGAAATGATCACGAAAATGCGAATCTTCTTAGGAATGAAGCACCAATTGCCCCACGGTGGGCGCCAAACTGTTTTGGTCAAAAATCAAGCAATGATGATGCAACCAAACTTTCCGTTGTGAGGTATGATGCTTGAATTGATTAACAACAATAAGGATCACTCAGAAATGTAATGAACAAGTGACACGAAGATTTATACGAGGAAAAAGCCCTTGATCAATGAATGATCTCCGGCATAAAAAACCTCGGGTGATGGAAACTACCGATCACCAACTCAAATTAAACAAGAATTGTATTACAACTTCGGATAATAGCGAGCTAAGTACAAGGATCACTATAGTGTATTGTGTAAAAAAGTGTGTAATCGCCAAGTGAATTAACGAGAGCTGGTGAGAGCAGTTGTAAGAGTGTGTGTGTAGCCAAAAATAGCCAAGTGTTTTCTAATTAGCTCACCACCCCTTTTAAAAATGGAAAATATCTATACTAACTAACATTCCGCATTTGGTGCAAGTCCTCCACGACTTCCACAACGTCCATTTCTGCTATGCACGTGCGTAATAGGTATAGAATATTCTCCAGGAATATTTCCAAGACCAAGTCCAAGCTCATGTTCCTGCAAAACATCATCACATTTAAAATAGACAATCGTTAGTATAAGGATCCTTAAGATGATCCTGATCCTGCAACACTTCTGAGGATCACTACTTCAGACAGAATTGAGGATCACTAAACCCAACAGAAAATGAGGATCACTAATCATAGAGAAATCCTCCCCTAACAGACTTGAAAAGGTATCGGTAGGAACCATGGCTTACAAGGTTATACAGTTGGCTCAACTCAGACATCCCTATGTCTATGCCTTACTGTCCTATGATGTGCTCTAGTGTGTACAGGACCCTCCACACCATCGGCATAGCCTAGATATAGCAAAGGCTGGTAAGTGTGAAGAATCCCTGTGTGAAAACAGGGAAGGGATAGGTGAACCCTATCTGGAAAGGGGCAGCAGGGAAGGTGATCCAAGTGTCGGATATGCAATCACTCTTGGTTGAAGAATCAAAGGGTCTGAATATGGTGCCATCAGGAAAGCAGGATCGGAACTGATCAACTTCAGGATCAGTGAATCTACAAAGCTCCATTGAAGGGTTTTTGGTTAAACATTGACTCTTCAATGGGCTGTTGTGATCAGGATTCTTGGCAGAGGAGGAACGAGTATTCATCTCCGCCATAAATTTTTAGAAAACTGAGGATCGAAAATCGGAAGATTAGAGAGAAGAGAGAAGGAATTACCTGCTGGGATCTTCGAATGTGGATTTAAAGGAGAGAGTCTCGAATATACATGCAGGATTTGATCCTTATCTCTAACCTATTTATAATGATTATGGTTGCTAGTGATGACTGACGATGACATCAGCACTGTAACGGCTATATCCATAAGCAACGGCTAGTCCGAAAATCGTTCAAACATGACTATCTAATTGGATATTAATTAATCATGTTTGGGGGCAATTGTTAGGGATAGAATTTTATAGCTTATGGATCACGGATCCTCAAGTGTAGCTTGGATCACGGATCCTCAGTTTAGTTTGAATTAAGGATCCTCAGAAGATGCTGCAAGGATAAGGATCCAGGATCCTCATTATTATCCTATACTAACAATTGTTTCCATCATGTTTTAACTTGTTTTGCAGATGTATTCGAATGAGACTTGGTCCAACCGAGAATCCAGGGGAATATGCTTGGTATTTTTGCACGTGCATGACCTCCATGACCGTTGTGATGATCGTGGGGAAGCTAGCACCATTTTCGGATAGTTTGTTATCATAGATAGTTTCTAATTTTAAAGGGGATACAGGCTTGATTTAGATATAGATAGCAACACATATACACAACAATCTCGAAGTCTCTGCATTCACTTGGCGATTATACACTTACACACTAGCAATCATTGTACCAAGCTTGATATCAACCCAAGTTGTAAACCTTGTTTATCTAATATAGTTGGTGATCGGTAGTTTCCATCATCCGAGGTTTTTTATGCCGGAGATCATTCATTGATCAAGGGATTTTTCCTCGTACGAATCCTTGTGTTCATCATTCATTTCATTTATTTGTCGTTCACATATTTGTCCAATTAATCAAGCATCATACTTCACAAAAATCAGATTTGGTTACATTATCCTTGTGTGATTTTTGACCAAAAAAAGTTCGTTATACGCCGACTAGAAAAATTCAACCGTCTCATTGTCGGAAGACGATTGGCTATCGCTATCGCTGTCTATCGGAAACGACGAAGATGTAGGAAAATCCATTTGTGAAATATGTAGAATGTGTGATATGTATTTTTTGTGTGTGTGAAATGGGAAGAAGGTGTGATATATATAGATTGTTTAAGTTTTTTTCTTATAATTTGAAACGGTAACATTTAACAACAGCCAACAACCACAACGTTCGAATTTTTCACTTCTCTACGCGTGAAAAACTTAACGCGTTATAAGATCCACACGTTTTAAAGGTGGCCGGCGACGGTGTTTTTTTTTCCATCACTCGTTATGGGGGCCGATCACGGGGCGCCCCTACCCCCTAATAGTGGATTTTGTGGCCATTGACACGGCTATAAACAACACTATTAGAAAACCAGTCGTTTTCTCCATCAAAATTTGCCAGAAATGAGTACGAGGCGTGGCTCTCCAACAAAAATATTTTGTTAGAAATTGTCGTGGGAAACATTTTCCGACAATATTTTCCTATGCATTTCCGACACGTATATACTATGCTTCTACATATTTCTTTCACATTATTGTAGCTAAATTAGGGGATTTTTTTTCCATGTAATGGTGTAAGAATTTTCAATGCTTTCGTTTCTATCCGAAATTTTCTCCTTTTCTAGTAATGCAAAGTCTACATAACTAATAATTGTGGCTTTAAGACTCGATCTAATAAGCCGTGTGTACTTTCTATGTTTATTGTTTCCGTGCCAAAAATAATGAACTTGTAATAATTATAAATCAAGAGTCCAAAACTTACTATCAATGTCTTTCTTTGTTACAAAAGTGGTTTCTTTTGGAAAAGGCAGGAATATGAAAATATATATATGAATATCCTTTTCTACTGTTTCTTTCTATGCAGGAATCACAGCTTTTCGCGTACGTGACGCACTTGTGCACCAATCAGTGGCAAATTATTTTAAAGTAGGTCTTTATTGGTCATAATTAATATGTGATAGCGAACGAATACATTTTATAAACTAATTTGGAAGGAGAAAAAACAACACTTCTAATTATAACTGGTAAGTAATAAAGCTAGAGAATTATAATGTAACTAATAAAGCAGACAATGGTTTCTAATGGAGCGTTAAAGCCAATATCTATGGCAAATATTGACTAGAAAGTGTTAGCAAATAGTAATATATTATGCATTATTATGGGACACATTAGCAAATTGGAAAACCCTAGGGGAGAGCTCGGAATTAGGTTGCTACACAATTATACCTGATGAAACCGAACCGAAGTTCTCAGAAAAAAGACGATAAGACAAACAACTATCTTTATAGACATCATAAAGAGTCGGTTACCTGAGTTTATCGTCCGTTATAGTTATTATATTATTTGATTTATCATTTCTCTTTCACTTTGTTTGTTACTTATTATTTTGTCTGTAATTGGAATATATGATAGTTATAGATGGTTTATCATTACCACATTATCTTGTAATTGGGTTACACCTCTCTATTTAAAAGAAGTGAATCATACTTGATGAATATATATATTAAAAAAACGTGAATTTTATCTCAGCCCGTTTTCTAGCAAATTTGTTGTTGGGTCCTTGTTCAAGAATTCGGAGTTAGACTAAGTCCTCAGCTTTAGATGAAGATCATTTAATCATTAATGAAGTTAAAAGTTGCATCAAGAAGTAGGAGT
Source organism: Helianthus tuberosus (assembly GCA_030545235.1). NCBI lineage: Eukaryota > Viridiplantae > Streptophyta > Magnoliopsida > Asterales > Asteraceae > Helianthus > Helianthus tuberosus. Next base: position 27,413 of record JARYGA010008447.1, on the reverse strand, counting down.
TGATTGAGGGACATGCCCTTCTCCTAACCCATATTGATTGGATCATATGGTCAAAAGTACCATTTTAGGCAGATAAAGACTGGTCTTTCTTGTCTTGTCCTCAATTTGATCAAGCCATGCCCCTTTTCTTTTTCTCCTGTTGCTCTACTTTTTTTTTTTTATTGTTTTTCATCTTTATGTGTTGTCTTACCCTTATAAGGGCTTAGGGTATTGAGGTCCCTCATGTAGCCAATAAATATGGTATAAATCTGTTAGTCTGTTGGAATCTTTCTTGAGCAAGGAAAGTATGTAGTGGTATGTTCTTTTAAAAAGATCAAAAGGAAAAAAAGGGAAATTGACCATGAAAATGATACCAATACATTAACATGTATGGGTCCACATGCTACACCATATGCATCTTAGAAACTACATTATATCCCAGAAATCTACATGATTCTTGATTGGAACTTTTTTCTTGAAGATATGGGAGACCTTTGCCAATTTGCATATTTATCCTTTTTTTTTTAATTTTCTCTACCGTCCATCCAAAGAGAAAGTGATAAGCTCTTTTGCATGAGTTTAATTAATCATACAAAGTTGAATATGAGTTATGAAAGTTTTGATAGGAAATTTCATTTGGATTTTTGTGCTTTTCTGTGCCAACCTGGTATGTTCTTTTAAAAAGATCAAAAGGAAAAAAAGGGAAATTGACCATGAAAATGATACCAATACATTAACATGTATGGGTCCACATGCTACACCATATGCATCTTAGAAACTACATTATATCCCAGAAATCTACATGATTCTTGATTGGAACTTTTTTCTTGAAGATATGGGAGACCTTTGCCAATTTGCATATTTATCCTTTTTTTTTTAATTTTCTCTACCGTCCATCCAAAGAGAAAGTGATAAGCTCTTTTGCATGAGTTTAATTAATCATACAAAGTTGAATATGAGTTATGAAAGTTTTGATAGGAAATTTCATTTGGATTTTTGTGCTTTTCTGTGCCAACCACACAACAAGGCATGACAAGTAAGTTTCATTTGGGCACTTGCTAATAGCGAGTTGCACTCCTTGACGTAATATGCTATTAAGAAATACTAACTGAATGTAACACTTATGAGCTAATTACACATCTTTCGGAAGAGTAGCTACTGTGTTTGCTAGATGTTCTTGGACTTTTAGTGTCTTTTTTTCAACATGATTTATAGTGTAGACGCACTTGAAATCTGTTGATTGATAGTTTATTGTAAGAAAGAAAAATGGAACCTATGTTGAAGGCTCACTTGAAAGCCCACTTCCCAATTACAACTCTAGTTGAATACACATTGGAATGTGCTTTAGTTATGACCGTTCTCTATTTGCCTAATAATTCATGTTGTGTTTTGTTAGTTCGACATTTTACATGTTTGATCATCAATATATAAATATTTACATAATGAAATGGTGCATGAATTGAATAGTGTCTATGTAGAGAGAAGGGGTGATAACCACCACAAATATAATACTCCTTAATTTTTATTTTTTTTTTTAAGATAAAATTTCATTCCAATTATCAGGGCAAATTACATAAGGATAGCAGGTAGACGAGCAACAAACTGCGCCGACATCCCTTTCTGAATAGAAAACCCTAATCTACTAAAAACAAATCCCCGCCCCTGTGGGGTCGAAAAGTTGCTATGGACCACACGCTGAACTCTAGACAAGAACCGAACTGCCTCCGGCGCCAAGGAGCCGAACGTGTCAAACGGCAGGGGGACAAAGGCATGTTGATTATCCTCACAAGCTTTCGCGTGCTTTTCCACCTTCCTTGACTCTGCTTTCAGTACCGCTTGCCCCGCCACAAACCCATTTTCCCGGAACCCGGCTAGTGGGGATACACCTGTGAGATCGACACAAACATGTTTCCTGCCCTCTCAACCAAAAACTCTTTAATTAAAACACAAAACCATGATATTCTTTTTATAAAACATGTTATTTATTTGTGTAAGGGTCAACGACGTACATGTGTGAGCGTGGGTGTGGATGACCAGTGTGGCTCATGGTCACAGACACACCGCCCCCCTGTGACCGTGAAGGTGGGGCATGAGAGCTCGCTTCGTGAGTCTAGCAAAGGGCATAAAATGTTGGAGAGTTGTTATACAACGGCTATAAACAAAAAAGAAAGTTAACTTAATAATCCAAATTTTACAATTATATAGAGTTCTATTTACATTTAAAAGTTATAAACAACTTTCCATTCTCTTTTACGAACTCCAAAAATGTTCAAAAAGGCTCATTTCTAATGACATCATTATTCGGATCATCTTCACTGTCATCATCCAACCATTGATTCCAATCAACTAAATTTAGACGTCCAATTAACCGCAACGTTTGGTATGTGATTGTTTTTCCGATGATCCTATATATACCAACCAAATGTATAGACATTCGTTTTTGTACAAGCCGACAACTATTCTTAGGAATAGTTGCAGATTTGGAGGGGGAGAAGCCATGGTTTCACACAAAAATATCAATTTGATTGAAAAATAAAAGATATTGTTATATTAATAAAACGGTTACTCTTAACCTTATAAATTGTTATGCAATAAAACGATTTATTCTTTAGCTTTGTAAAAAATGTTCTAAAATAAAACGGTCTTTATTAAACATTGTATATGTGCGTAATTATTATTATTTTTTTAAAACGGTCTATTCTCAAGCATTGTAAAAAATGTATCAAAATACTAAATTTAATCATGCTCGTTAGTTTAATCTTTTATATATAATTGTTTATAGAAAAATCCCAGACAAATATTATCGATAACGGTGTTTTTTTACCGGTGTTATATTAAACCGCCTTAGTTAAAATTTTATACCTTTGTAATTAAAGCAATAATTGCTTAGTCAAAATTAACTATATAGCTTATGTATCGATCTATAATATAAATTATGCTTCGAGTGCCCATGACAAGAAAATGAGTTTGTGAGAAACAACATTGACAGGATAAGAACAGTATCCTTAACTATCTATCGGGATGAGTACCGCACGGAAGGGTACAGATTAAACACACTAGCCTCTTTCCAATTTGGCCATCATTGCACCCCCAAAAGGAGAGTACTCACGTACGTACTTAGCCAATGCCTCAACTTAGAACTAAGATTCTTCTACTCTAACTTGTCTTTCTTTTTACTTGTTCACCATTGAGTTACTAAAATGTAAAAGTGGCAAGCTAGTAACAGCAAGAATGTTATTCATTCAAAATAAATGAGATAGTGTTTGGTTTCTACAAAGGACCATGATCACCGTTAACCTCGTGATCACTTCGTCCCACAAAAGATCTGCAACATTACACCCTCTCATAAACTCATAACGTATTTAGGGTTTAGAGTTTAGATTTTAGGGTTTTATATATCATGTTTCAAGAGTTAAATAGTGTTGATATAGGGTCTTTAAGATACTTCGTTCTATTTTTTGTCCTTATTGGTGAATTGTGTATCAAGTAGAAAGTTGTAATTTTTTCTTGAGTGGACGAGTGGTAGGTGACAGGCTCACCATAATGATCTTTTGATTTGTTTTGCTAAAGGACGCCCATGGTTGAAGTGCATCAACTCCTTGTGCTAATGCCTGCCTCCATGTCAACTCAACGGTAAAGTTCCTTGCAAGTCGTTTTTTGTTTGATTGTTTCTTTTTCTTTTACATAGTCGCTGAGGTGCTCATATTATTATTATTATCATAGAAACCTTCTTCTGATGTTGTGGCTAGTGTCACTTTGTGTACCCCACTTGAGTAACCTGCTTATTCTTTTCAATGGTATTGAGGTTATCACGATTTCCTTTGGACAATCATGTGTTCTACTTAATCAAGTTTCACTCTTTTGTCCTTTTCCTAAGTCATATACAAGATATAGGGAAAACCTCCATTTTAGCCGTTGACCAGTCAAAATATCCAAAATAGTCAATTGTAGCGGCTCAACGAACCTTTTCAATCTCGTGTAAGAGCTTAAAAAAATCCTTTCAAGTGAACCAACCCATGATGGACACGTGTCCGACAGCCGGCATTCGGTTGAAAATTCGTAGCCGATTGAAGGTTTTTAGCCGATTACTTTCAACACGGCTCAAGCCTTTTCAGATTAGTCTTTCTTTGAATTGGCTTTAGACTTTCCTTGGCTTAAGATCTTTCAGTGTAGTGGCTTGGCTTGGCTTAAAATCTTTCCGTGGCTAAGATCTTTCCTTGGCTATATATTTGAGGCTCATCTCCCACACCCTAGTTTCATCCCCTTTAGCCTCATCCCTACACCCGCTGACGTTGACGCCTACATGGTGGGTCATTCTTTGAAAACTACCCTCCTCCACACCCAATAGCCAAGGAATTCTAAAAAAGTAACTATATAGGTAATTTGGGCTATAAAGTTATTGACATTGGGGTTTGTGGTCTATAATTATACACAATGATAGATGATATAGGAATCATAAGAACGAAAACACCTTTTTTTCTTGACTTAAGGGGCCTCGGTTTTATTACTTTGGGTCCCCAAAAAGCTTGAGACAACCCAGCGAATTGCTATTCAAATTGAATGCACCTTTACTCCCTTGATGATGACACCCTCCAACCCATAAGATGAACAAGGGTGAGTTTAGTAACTTTGATCGTCACTAATCACAATGTATTTAGTCTTATGTTAATAAGGTCATTATTTAGTGTGTGTACTTCAGTCATATGTTATGATAGGAATATCTAGTGTGCATTGTTCATTCCATTAGTGTTAATGCAAGAAAAACTCAAAAGTTGAAAACCTTCATCCCTAATAGTCTTCTACCCGCATTAATTATCTCTCATGGGGTGGTACATTTGTTTGTTAGCAGCCATCTTGTTTCTTTACTATAATAATTACAAATTTGGAACCTTTCTGCTGATGGCAAAATTGTTAAATCACTATGAAGCTTTATTGGATACGCATTGTGTTATGGCTTCCAAAACCTGACAAAATCCCACCAAACAAACAACTTGAATTGGTTCATCTTGCTATGTGCATGTAAAATCTTAATGCTATCCCCGTAGGTTTCATATTGTATTATACGAGTTGACGCTAACCCGCGCGTTGCGACGGGATGTTGGTTATAATCTTTCATTTACATCACGCCTTGGGGACAAACGACGCGTTCATAGCACGTGCATTCGCCAACGCTGGTGTTGACTACCATATAACCAATCGAAAAGTATATGTAATAATTATGAACCTGTTGCGGTGTGTTAATGCATAAAAATTAGATCGATAAGTAAAACATAGAAAATTAAAACTATGTCGACCTAGTAACCACGCGTTCTAATGGGCTATTAAACGGAAAAAAATAGATTAAATGTTGATCACACACGTACGTTGATTTAAAATTTAGATTGAAACGTAAAACGTAATTTTTTTAAAATTAAATTGAATTCATTTACGTGTTGCTAACAGTTAGTCTCAGTCATCATTAAGAATTACAAAAAGACAATTCGATAACATAATTATATAGTTTTCTATGCAGAAGTATGAACATTAAACAATCACATTATTTAATTAAAAGAATCTATGTTACTCATATTCTACAACTTGTGTATATCAAACAAATTATGCATATCAATACTTCACAACAAAGGATGGTAAAATATAAATTGCCCTCTAAATTTTAATCACAACTTCATATTTTTTTCAAAACTACAAATTCTGCTAAAAAAGGAAATTAATGTACCAAAAAGATAAGGTTAAAGTTCTAGTAAAACATGGGTTTCACTTTCAAAATTACAACCAGTGAAAAAAACATTCATCCATAGTAATATCATGACAGAGATGATGTAAACACAACCATGAAAGCATGGAACCGTAGCACGTTTTGATTCTTGCTCCTCCATAGTATTGGTGGCAGCGAGTGATCTCATCGCGGCTTCTCTCTTCTTAGCCGTGTGCCAACGAATCTACCCAATGGGCCATTTCTTTTTTATTTCCGCGTTAGTGGACGTTTTGTTCCTGAAGGCGGTGGTAGCACGGTGGATTACAGTGGTGGGGGATCTGATTGGTTCCACTTGTACCATCACCCTCACTTATATTTTAAAACTTGATTGTGATTTTGATGTGTTATTACTATGAACAAATTTTGGCAGATAAATCCGAATGATGTTACCGGAATAGTGATGACGGTTTCATAAAAGATGCAACGCATTGGTTTATGGCTTTACTATAAGTTGCCCCTCTTCATTGCTTGGTAAACATTGATTGTGAATTTAAGTTGCGCCTCTCCGTTGCTTGTTAAACATTGATTGTCAATTTTGTAGCGTTATTACTATAAACAAACTTTGGTTGTTAAAAATCCCAAAGTTTTATGGAACGCACGAAGAAGACTATATGTTTCAGTTCCAGGTGTAATCAAAACGACGCGCCGCCTAATCGTGTTTGATCATCTTCACAATAAGATGTGCCTTTTGATGTTTTATTACTATAAACCCATACCAATGATGGAACACAGAGACATTCAATACCAATGTAATTTCACATATACATCAAAGAAAACTAATGATTTTCTTCAGACGACGACATAAAACAAAAAAAAATTGTATTTGTAAAAACAAATTAACCATGAACTTTAAACATACTTATCGATTAAATGAATCTGCACAGGTAGTTGTAGATTGTACAAACAAAAAATCACATGCAAACAGTTAACATTAAAACGAATGTGTTGTTCATACCACACATGAGAGAACCGAATAATCAGAAAAGAATAAGACGGCACCGGAGCCCCTGTTGATCGTCTTCTTGATTTGATTTGTTCTTCACAAAATTTGATATGATTCAAATTTGATGGCCCTATAATAGGATCAATAGACGCATATGAATCAAGATGAACACGAACAATTAAGAAGAACCCTACCGACCCTATTTATACCCACCGGAGGATGTTACCGGAGTAGACACAACGATTCCGTAAAGGATGCGACGTTTCGGTTTAGATTAGAAAAGTGGGGGAGAAGGTAGTTTTTGTGTGGGTACAAAGTCAAACGGTGCGTGCGTATGTGGGGAAAATTTTGGAAAGCAGTGTGAGTTATGACTTTACGATACAAAGCCAAATGGTGGTGCGAAGCATTTCGCCTATTCGTTGTTTGTTAAACCTTTTGTTGCTTTTTGTATTATAGGTATAATTCATAATTCATATTCATAATTCATATTCATAATTCATAATTCATAATTCATAATTCATAATATTATAATATAAGGGGTTTAAACAGTATGATGTAGATCAAAATCCATTGTTTTCTACACTAAACATCTAATAAAATTATAAAACATGTTTTAAACAAACCTATACAACTGGTCTTTAACAAAATATAAAACAGGTTTTATACAAACCTATAAGCTATTAACATGTTATACATTTTCATATGTATGCAACATTGTTGATCCATGAATAGCGCGATCCGCGCCCTATGGACAGTAATTAGGATTAAAATGTGGTGTTATATCTTTAATTTGATCAATATTGGGAGTTGTTCTACACAGTTGCGCTTCTTTATGTTTCTTGACCGTAAGGCCTAATGCCTAACTTCTCATAATTGGTTTTCTGAATATAGATTAATCCATGTGGGGGTGTTCAAAAATAACCGTAACCAAATAAAAACTGTAAACCGAACCGTAACCGTAACCAAATAAACCGATCCGAACAACGAAAACGGTTTTTGGTTTGGTTTCTAACGGAAACCGAATTGTGAATATGGTTTTTGGTTCGGTTTTTGGATCTGCATTTTTTGTTATTTGGTTTATTTGGATAACTGAATAAATTGTTAATTTAATTAATTATTAAATAAAAATAATAATGTTTAATAAACTATATACAATTTATTAGCAAAAAATGCTAAATCTAATATCTAAGTATTGTTTTATCAAATGTTCATGAAAATTCATGTTTATATTTATTAAATTTTCTTCATTTTATGTATGCAGGTTCACTCGAGTTGGAGAAAGAATCATGTTTGACGATTATTTATATTTTGTGCCATTAGACTTGTTGACTATTTATAGTTCCTATGATTTATGTTTTGCAGTTTAAGTTTGTGGTTGTGTGTACGACTATTTTATGGATATTTTTGTTTTATTTTGCTATGTTTTTTATTTATATATTGTTAGGTTTAAAAAAGTACTTATGTACAATTTGGTTTTGGTTTCAAACCGAACCCAAACCGAATTGAATTTGGTTTGGTTCGGTTTGCATATTCCTAATTTGGTTTGGTTTGGTTTTTGGTTTAGGGTATAAAATTTTGAAATCCGAATAAATCAACTAAATCACCGATGAACACCCCTAAATCCATGGTCCATGATATTATAAATAATGTTGTTGAAAGTTGCTTTACATTTCTAAGGTCTTGACCATTATCATTAGGATGATAAAGTTGTTTGTTTGCTTTAAGCAAATGGGCATTTTCTAATCCTAGAAGAACACTTCTTTGTCTTCCCATCTTTTTTAATTTCTCACTTGCTTATAAAAAAATCTGGGAATGTCAAGCTTTCTTCTATTATAAACATTCTTTTACTGATTACTTTCCTTTGAAGTCGACTGCCTCCGCTTTGGCTCAATGTAGCTTGATCAGTGCTCGGCTACAAATCATGCATACCAGCTCAAAACGCTGATTATTTGCTTTTTGTAGTTTTTTTTTCTATCAATTTTCATTCAAATGTATGACTATTTGAGTGTAATTTTGCTGAACAATCATCATTTTTATTTATCCAACATGTATGCTTATGCAGTTTAGTTTCAATAGTTACAAGACAACATAGATCAATACCAATCACTTAACTATAGAAGTGTAAAGTTGACCAACATAGCGTAATAAGATAAAACTAGTCGAGTCAAGGCCCAAGGGTTTACGGTATAAAGTTTATTAAGCCACATTACATCTAAGGGTTTTATCAAGTCCGGGTTTACGGTATAAAATTTATTATAAGCCACATTACCTCTAAGGGATCGGAATGACTGGAAGAGCATTTACAAAACCATATTTTGTATTTGTAAGACCATCACCGATACAACACTCGTATGGGCGTCCTTGGCTTGTGTGTCCCCGCCCTTGTGAAGGGCTGCATTGGCAGGACAATTGCCCTTGAAAATTATACTGGAGAAGGGTGTTGGAATGGCCTGGGATATGGGCCCCTCAATAAAAGATAATTATTATATTTTCACATAAAACCCGTCAACAACTAGTTTTTTAGGTATTTTTTGTTAATTTTTACATGTTCATCTTTAAATTAAATAAAAACAATTTTTTTAAAGTTCAACATCTATTATAAAAATAATGTTTTTTTTTCTAATTTAAAGATATTGCGAGAACACCCAGAAGACAATGAATCACCAATTTTTTCAATCCTAAAAATCTAAACCTAAAAGGTAAATGAAAATGTTAGATTTCTTACACTAGAATTCAAAACAAAATTTGGAAAATTTTCACTTTTTGTATAACCTACACATATGTAGGTTATGTGTAGGTTAAATTACCAACATGTATGTAGATTATGTGTTGGTAAAAATATATGGTTTTTATGTATACATAATACATATATGAATGTAAGAAACATAAAATTTAAAAATATGAACCTTAAATCCCAAAATTTTGTGTTTTAGAGTTGTTTTTTTGTTCTTGCAATAGTTAGTGTTCTGGAATGATCATATATATATATATATATATATAGGGAGCCGCTAGAATGAGAACCACCACGAGTTGTAAGAACCACGAGAACCGCGCCCCGCGGGTGGCCGCCGACCACGAATTTTTTTTTACACCTAGATCCGTATATTTTAGGACCGGGGGTAAATTTTCGGTTCAAACGGCGCGCCCGAGGGGGTAGTTTTTTACGCCCAAAGTTTGGTAAAAAAAAAAAAGAAAAATTAAAAAAATTAAAAAAATTAAAAAAACCCAAACTTTGGGCGTAAAAAACTACCCCCTCGGGCGCGCCGTTTGAACCGAAAATTTACCCCCGATGTTAAAATATACGGATCTAGGTGTAAAAAAAATTTCGTGGTCAACGGCCACCCGCGGGTCGCGGTTCTCGTGGTTCTTACAACTCGTGGTGGTTCTCATTCTAGCGATCCCCTATATATATATATATATATATATATATATATAGGCCGGTTAACGTACAATACCTCTTATCATACATTATGTACGCGATGCCCTCAGCCGTACGATCTCCAATCGATCAAACGCGGGCGAAACTAATTTAAATGATTAAATTAATCATTTTAATATATCTAAATCATATCAGGAAGGTTAAAAACATCATTGCGAGGTCATAAATCTCTGTAATTGACCGATGATGGTTCAAAATCAAACCCTAAATCAAATTCAAAAACCTGAAAATCTTCTTCCCCAACCTCCCTTCGTTCCTTTTAGTGCGATATCGATAGTAAGAACTACTAATTTGGGAGTTGTAAGGGTCAAACAGAAGAAGACTGACAATGATCGACCAACAATGGAAGAAGATGAACAGTAACACACACACAGATTTTTCACATGCGATATTCAATTTTCCACATGCGATTCTACACACCCCATGCCATTTTTCGCATTACCCCATGCTAGCCATTTTTTCACATGCGATATTCAATTTTTCACATGCGATTCTACACACCCCATGCCATTTTTCACATTACCCCATGCCATTTTTTCACATGCGATATTCAATTTTCCACATGCGATTCTACACACCCCATGCTATTTTTCACATTACCCCATGCTAGCCATTTTTTCACATGCGATATTCAATCTTCCACATGCGATTCTACACACCCCATGCCATTTTTTCACATGCGATATTCAAATCTTCCACATGCGATTTTGTCCATCTACACACCCCATGCCATTTTTCACACTACCCCATGCTAACCATTTTTTCATATGCGATATGTATTGAATTCGCACCAGATCTGCACCTGATCGAACGGCTGGGATAATCGCGTACGTATCGTACGATAAGCGCATTTGTATTTTACTCTTTACCTATATATATATATATATATATATATATATATATATATATATAGTAAGGTTCGCACGGAAAGTGTGTTTTTCCTAGAAAGTCTAGGAAGCGATCTGGTCCATCCGATTGGTGTGTTTAAGGGTTGAGATTAAATCAATGGCAATCTTGTAATATTTGAGTTTAATTAATTGATTGTTTTAAATGAGTAAGGGCAATTTTGTCAATGGCCGTGTTTTAAATCAATTAGATAATCGCCCAGTTCCTAAATTCAAGCGATTTTCCCTCTCTCTCTCTCCAAACCCATCTTGGAAACCCCAATCCCTACCAAAAATAACTACAATCATGGAAGAAGATAACTTTAGAAACGATGGAGAGCACCGGATCAAATTAAAACACCTCTCCATCTCCACCATCTCCGAGTTCATCATCACCATTCAAATATTGTTCTTATCATCTTCGTTTTCTTGACGATGTGTTTTAACAGCAAGCAAATTAATACAGTTATGTTTTAGCAGCAAGCAGATTCATACAGTTGTGGTTTAGCATCCAGATTCATACATATGTGTTTTAACAGCAAACAGATTCATACAGATGTGTTTTAACAGCAAACAGATTCATACAGATGTGTTTTAACAGCAAGCAGATTCATACATATGTGTTTTAACTGCAAGCAGATTCATACAGATGTGTTTTAACATCCAGATTCATACAGATGTGTTTTAACAGCAACCAGATTCATACAGTTGTGTTTTAAAAGAAAGCAGATTCATACAGATGTGTTTTAACAGCAAGCAGATTCATACAGATGTGTTTTAACAGCAAGCAGATTCATACAGATGTGTTTTAACAGCAAGCAGATTCATACAGATGTGTTTTAACAGCAAGCAGATTCATACAGCTGTGTTTTAGCATTCAGATTCATACAGTTGTGTTTTAACAGCAAACAGATTCATACAGTTGTGTTTTAACAGCAAGCAGATTCATACACTTGTGTTTTAGCATTCAGATTCATACAATTGTGTTTTAACAGCAATCAGATTCATACCCTGTGTTTTACCATCTTTATATTGTGGGATCTATAAAAAAATTTGACTTTAGCCCTGTAAACTGTTAAAACACAGCACCAAGAACATGCTGATAAATTCCAGTAATCTTCTGAACAATGGAATATGCGATGTAATGTGACATGGAATTTTAGTTAATGAACACATTGACTTCCAGATTTGAATTCGAAAATAATAAAAATTCCGAAAATCATGGAATTTTAGTTAATGAAGATACATTCCAAAAATAAAATTAAAATGTGAAATTACATGATAGCCCTTCTACTTAAAATCCCTCAGTGACACATGTCCAATTCTTATTCCTTCCTAGACTTTCTAGGAAAAATAGATTTTCCACCCAACTCCTGCTCTATATATATATATATATATATATATATATATATAGGACAAAGATCCGTTAGGAACCACCCCTTATTGCGAGAACCGCGAGAACCAGTGTGAACACAAACAGTAATTCCTAAAAAAAATCTAAAAAACACCCAAATTTTTTTTTTTTTTTTTTACTATTTTTTTTTGAAAAAAATCGCTATATTTTGTTAATAAAAAAATAAAAAAAAATTCAAAAAAAAAAATAAAAATTTTTTGAGTAACAGTTATCCATGCACATGTGCATATGTGTCGTTTCTTTGTCAAATTCCGTAATTCATTACAAATAATAGTCAATTGCACTTTCATTACACTACTACGTGTAATACACTATTTTTTACATTACCAATGTTAGAAATGCACATGTGCATCTATATGTATCAACAGGAAATAAGGTGTTTTGGTACACTACTTTCTCTTTCATCTATCATTCCATCCATAATACACAAGCATGCACATGTGCATTTTTGTCATTTCTTTGACAAATTCCGTAATTCATTACATATATTAGACAATTGCACTTTCATTTACACTACCATATGTAATACACTACTTTTTTACATTACCAATATTAGAAATGCACATGTGCATTCATATGTATCAACATGAAATAAGGTGTTTTGGTACACCACTTTGAATACACTTTCCCTTTCATCTATCATACCATCCATAATACACTACCATTACCTCCTACCATCCATAATACAATACCATTACCTCCTACCATCCATAATACAATATCATTAACAATATTTTCACTTTATTACATGTATGTAAACACCATTTATACCATCCAATCAACATATTACATAAAAAATTGACAACTATAACCAAACCATCAACCACTAGATATAACTAACCAAAAAACATGTATATGGGTCTACTTCTCCATTCAAAATCACAAACTTTTTGTAACAAAACACGTTATATCATGGTTATACCTAATTATGCACATGTGCATTTTGAATATTGGTAATGTAAAAAGTAGTGTATTACTAATGGTATTGTAAATTAAAGTGCAATTGTCTATTCCTGATAACGTATTACCGAATTTGTTGAAGTAATGATACATATGCACATGTGCATGGATAACTCTTACTCGAAAAAAAAAGTTTTTTTTTTTTTTTTTTTTTTTTTTTATGGGAACGAAATATAGCGATTTTTTATTAAAAAATATTAAAAAAAAAAAATTTGAGTGCTTTTTTTATTTTTTTTAGATTTTATTTTGTGTTCACATTGGTTCTCGCGGTTCTCGCAATAAGGGTGGTTCTCGCATGAACCTTACCCTATATATATATATATATATATATATATATACCAATCAAATATCGTAAATTAGAAAGTATATCTTTAGCCATATTGGTAGGAGAGGTAGTTAGGATGTATCGCTATATATGTTCATTGTACTGTGACCATAAACACGTTTATGGTATAAGAGCTTTGGTTCTGTTAACCTAAAAATCGCAGCCTTCGATCCTTTCATCTGTTTTTTTCTTGTTTACTAGTAAACATGAGCGACAGGCAAGATACATCGTTCACAAACTCATCCAATCCCAATCCCAAACCCTTGTAACCTGTATACTCTATTGCTAATATTCAGAATAAGATCCGAACACTCGAGGCTGGGAAAGTCAGATACTCAACTTTGGTTAAGTTATTCAAACTCCATGCCCGTGGTTATGAGGTCTTAAACCACATAGATAGAACCAAAGCCCCTGCCAAAGAGGAATCTTGTTTCATTGCATGGTCCAAAATTGATGCCATAGTCCTCCAATGGATCTATGGCACACTCTGTGATGACTTGTTGGTATGTATTTTAGAAACGGATTCCACTGCTCAACAAGCGTTGGATCGAATCAAACCATATTTTTAAACCATAAAAACTCTTGTGCAACAACCCTAGAACACGCCTTTACCACAACTACCTTATCCTCGTGTTCCTCGATGAATGATTACTTTCAAAAACTCAAAGATACCCCAGAGCAACTTCCGGACGTTGGTCATGAAGTTACTGAATCCGAACTCGTGCTCCAAATGGGGCACGGTCTGCCTCAAGAATATGACATTGTGCATCATTTATTACTCAAGAGAGCACCTCCTCAGACGATGCATGAGAAATGATTGACATGGAGCAGCGTCATATTGACCCTCACTCAGTACCACCACAACCTCCTTAGTCATATCACCCGACGCAACAATATGACCCGAACCAACATCGCTCCTCTCAAAGAGGGCGAGGCCGTGGCCGAAATAATTATCGGGGAGTTCGTGGTCATAACAGAAAAAACAAGTATAATTCTGGTTACACCCAGCACAGCGGCTCCGGTTACGGAGGGTATGGACAGCATATGAACAATCAACAGAATTTTGGGCCTTATGGCTGGTGGGCCACTCCACCACCATGTCCCCATCCGGCCCAATCTCCATGGATTGCAAACTGGGCTAGGCCAATGGACCTACCAACAATCGTAACCCAAACCACCCGGCCCGCTCCACCACAGCCTGCCTATAACACCTATAGGCTTGCGGCCCAAAAACAAAACCCCAACCCATTCACCCCTGCTCCATACGCAGCCCCACCCACCTATCCACCACAGCCCTTTAGCCCAAATACTGATGTCGACCCTCTACAAACGACTGACCTTGGAGCTGCCCTCTTTATACTCACTATAAACAAGGCCGACCCACAATGGTACATGGATTCTAGGGCCCTCTTACATTTCACTTCGGATTAGGGTAAGATTCATACTCCTTTGTCTCGTTCCTTTAATGCTAACATATTTGTAGGTAATGGTCACTCTTTGCCAATTTCGGGTATGGGTAACGGCTCTCACATAACCCTCAATAACACCTTTAAACTAAACAAGATCCTATATCTCACACTGCCGTTAAAAATCTATTATCCCGTTAGAAAATTTACACGTGATAACCTTGTTTCAATTGAATTTGATCCTAATGGGTTTACTTTGAAGGATCTCAAGACAGGAGAACCCTTTTCACGCCATGAAGGCAATGGTGATCTATACCCCTTTACATCGCCATCTCAAGTGTTTTAGACGTCTTCATCAAATAAGTGGCCTGATCGTTTTGGACATCCAGGGCCATAAGTTTTGCAACTTCTTTCGAGTCATTTTCATATTTCATGTAACAAGAATTCTTTTGGTTTTTGTGTCTCTTGTCATTTATCAAATAGCAAAAGACTTTCGTTTGTTGAATCAAATTAATTTACTTATGCACCATTTGATATCGCTCATTGTGATCTATGAACGTCACCAATACTTAGCAATCAATCTTAAAAATATTACATGGTGTTAATTAATAAGTTTTTCTCATTATGTTTGGGTATACCCACTTAAGTTTAAATTAGAAACTTTTCCCACTTTCGTTAAATTTCACAAGTTTATCCAAGCACAATTTCATAAAAATAAATAAGCCTTCCAATGTGATTTAGGGGGAGAATTCGATAACCATTTGTTTAATAATTTCGCATCACAAAATACTCTCACCTTTCAGTTCTCTTGTCCACAACCCTCACCTCAAAACGCTCGCGCTCCGAGCGTATGATTCGTCACCTAAACGATATCATACGGGCTCTTCTAGTCCATGCTCACATACCACCCGCATATTGGGTTGAAGCACTCCACACCACGACCTACTTACACAACATTCTTCCAACAAAACGATTAAATTTCAACACCCCCACATTTGCCATATACATTGTCACCTGACTTATGAGCACATTTGTGTCTTTAGATGCGCATGTTATCCAACTTTGTCATCCACCCAGCCTCATAAGCTTCATGCACGCTCCACTAGGTGCATTTTCTTTGGCTACCCTCCCAACTTCCGCGATTATCGTTTCCTTGACTCATTAACAGGCCATGTCCACATATCACGTCATGTCGATTTCGATGAAGCATCCTTCCCATTTTCCAACCCTTTACTCCCATCGGTCTATTCCTTTCTCGATGATGACACTGTACCTACCTAGTCCTACACATTTCCCTCACACTCGACCACCACCAATAATAACAAACCAATCATCACACTCCCTAACACCTCCACCACACTGAACCCCACCATCTCAACCGCTTCCTTGCATACCGTACCACCCACATCAGTCTCCATACCCACCCCACCCACCTACAATAAGCGAACCCGCACCCACCTCGGAAAACCCTACGTCATTACCCCCACCACCCCACTGCCACCTAGTACTCATCAAATGACTACAATAGCCAAAACATGTGTTACCAAACACAACCCAAAATTTAACCTCTACTCCACTACCACCCAACCTATTTCACCTTTACCCGTTTCACACCTAAAAGCGTTAGCCAACCCGCATTGGAAACATGCCATGCTAAACGAATATAAGGCCTTAATGGATAACAGGACTTGGGAGTTGGTTCCACGCCCGACCTCTTACTCGGTAATATGTTGCATGTGGTTGTTTTGCCATAAATTTAAATCAGATGGGAACCTGGATCGATATAAGGCACGACTCGTGGTAAATGAAAAATCGCAAACGGTTGGTATTGATTGTGATGAAACCTTTAGCCCGATTGTCAAACCGGCTAGTATTCACATGGTTATCCTTAGCTCTCTCTAAAGGGTGGCCTATACATCAACTTGATGTTAAAAACGCATTCTTGAATGGGGATTTGCAAGAAACATTTTCATGCACCAGCCATCAAGGTTTGTTGATTCATCGAAACGCAATTTTGTGTATTGCCTATGCAAGTTTTTATATGGACTCAAACATGCACCTCAGGCATGGTTCAACAGGTTTTCTATGTTTATTACTACTCACGGTTTTAAAGGAAGTTCATGTGATAACTCTTTATTTATTTATCGTCGTGGGGATCAACTTGCTTATCTCTTATTGTATATTGATGATATAATTCTGACTGCCCATCTACAAACTTAGGCTAACATTATTTGGGTTTTTTCACGAGAATTTCCCATGACAGATTTGGGAGCCTTGCATCATTTTTTTGGGAATTACCGTTGAACGATATGCACCTGGTTTATTTTTATCACAATCTTAAAATGCTCATGATATCTTACATCGCGCAACATGTATTCATGTAAACCTTGCACTACACCCGTGGATACGTCCTCAAAACTGAGTGCAAATGACGGTGCACTTTTAATTGATGGTACTCATTACCGTAGCTTGGCAAGGGCTCTCCAATATCTCACTTTTACACGCCTCGACATCTCCTATGCAGTGCAACAGGTTTGTCTATTCGTGCATGATCCACGAGAGCCATACTTGACGTTCATGAAACGAATTCTTTGATACATCCAGGGTACTCTTAATTATGGTTTGTGTCTAAATGCCGGCCCAATTACCTCACTTGTCGCCTATTCGGATGCTGATTGGGTCGGCTGTCCTAATTCTAGTCGGTCTACCTCGAGATATTGTGTTTACATGGGTAATAATTTAGTTTCTTGGTCCTCCAAACAACAACCCACAGTCTCGCGTTCAAGCGCTGAGGCCGAATGGCGAATACAGAGGAGTAGCTAACGTCATGACGGAAACCACCTGGTTGCGTAACTTACTTCTCTAGTTACATGTTCCTATAAACCGGGCTACTATTGTTTACTGTAATAACATTTCAGCTATCTATTTGTCAAAAAATCCCATGCAACATCAAAGAACAAAACATGTTGAGCTCGATATCCACTTTGTTCGTGAAAAAGGGCCCCTAGGACAAGTTTGTGTTTTACATGTGACCTCGTCCTACCAGTTTGTAGTTATTTTTACAAAGGGTGTTTCGAGACAATTGTTTGAAGGCTTCTGCTCCAGTTTGACCGTCTGTAGGAACCATAGTTATCGATAGCGAATAGCGACAAATAGCGATGAGGTACCTATATGCTACGTAGCGATAGCGACGAAATAGCGCCCGCTATTTTGTGTTTAGCGATAAGGTAGTTAAAAATTTTAGAAATAAAAAATAGCTATTTGTAATTATATATATATATATATATATATATATATATATATATTGTATAAATTGTGAAGTTTAAAGACCAAATGTAAAGTAGTGATGATAGAGGGGGTTAAATGTTAAAATACACAAACTAGTTTTACACTTTTATGTAAATTTTATAAGTTTTAGGGACTATATGTTAACTAGTGAAAAGATAGAGGGGTTAAAGGTTAAAATCCAAAAAGGTATTTAACCCTAAAAAGCTAAAACATAGAACACGCAACCACTCTTCTTCTTCCTGACTTCTGGTAGGTTTCTGCCAGAAATTACAGCACCGGAGCCTGAATTCGTGGTCGGAATCCCACTATAATCACACTATGGAGTCGCTAAGTAACATATTGTGAGATATGGTCGATTCGCTACGAAGCGCGCGATAGCGAACGATATCTTGGCTATCGATAACAATGGTAGGAACTCCCGCTCAAACTGAGGAGGAGTATTAGCGGCAATAGTATCACTTCTATATAATATACCAATCAAATATTGTAACAATAGAAAGTTTTTTTTGAAGGACCAACGAATCCTATAAACGAGCTACTAGTGAATTCACCATCTCGGGATACTCTTGCCTCCGAACTGAGGAAAACCCTCACATAGGGCTGAAGCCCGTGAACACTCGCTCGAAGGCACGATAGTGCGGTGAGGTAAAACCTGTTCAGTTCAAGGATCGAACTAGCGATCGCCGCCTACTCACCTAGTCTCCCATCATCACCCGGTGCCGCCAAAATTAATGAGGAGATGTAGGAATTGAATCATAAACACTTTTAATATTAATATTCTTTTAAATATACTAAGATATTATTTAAAATAAATATGCTATTAATATAAACTAGTTGATTTTCCGACCCCGCATTGCGGTGAGGATCCAATGTTTGCAAAACGTGTGCCCACAACCACAAGCGGATACGGAATATCAAAACATAGATAAAAATGACGTAGTAACGATGGTTACTCAGTCTTAAAAACGATTTTAAATAATCTAATATATAATAGTAGGACCCACACGTCCTACACGTTGGAAATTCGGTTGTTTTCAGTTCAGTTATGACGTTACTAACACGTCAAAATATGGATGAGCTCGGTACCGGTAATGGCACCGAAAGTACCCATCCCGAAAATAAACGAAATTAGGTACCGGCACCGAAAATGCTCGGTACTATACTGTATGGTATTTGAAAGTAAAAATAAGTAAATACAGGTATGGTGCTAGACCGGTGTCGAACCTAAAGTAACGATTCTGAAAACGCCAAAAGGTGGGTACCAAATTGGTATCGAAAATGATCTGGTATAGTAAAGTTGGTACCGATACGATACCGGTTTGATTACAGGATTTGATACCATTTGCTCATCAATAATTTAAATATCCAAGTTAATTTTACATATTACAATTCATTAATTACAGAAAAAGACAAAAAAAAAACAAAAGAAGTTGTGTATATAAAACCTCATTCAAACGAAATACAATTTACTTACCACGTGTATGAAAAACAATCTAAACGGTGCAATTATTTGTGTTGCTACGTGCCATGAGCTCAAAGGTGATGTTAGGGATGAGCTCGGTACCGAAAACCCCCAAAAGTGGGTACCGGTACTGAATATACCTGGTATTGCACCGGTACGATACCAATATTTGAGGGTAAAAATCGATACCGAAAATGTCAAAAGTCGATGCCAAAAATGTATTTGGTTTGATAAATTTGTCACCGGTACCATTTGCTTATCCCTATGTAGGGTTACTATTCATTTGGTTGTGTTTTGTTACTATTCATTTGGTTCTGTTTGTTTTGTTTTGTTACTGTTCATTTGGTTTTGCTTTAAATATATAGGTAAATGTAAATTAATTAATTATAAAAGAAATGAATGTAAGTGCAAGAAGTGGTGATGAGGTGCAATTTAAGAATTGGTAAGAAAGTTTGTATGATTAGAGTGAAAATGGTTGGTATTGGCGGATTGTTGCGTTTGTAAGTATATTAAGCTCGGTGCCCTAGATCTAAACAATTCAAAAAGCTTGCCTAAACGTGATTTTTTTTTTTTGAAACTGGGGCTCTCTCTTAGGGTGTAGGGAGTGGTTAAATACTTTGGAGTGGCAAACCAAAAAACCGATCAATCAGAGCGCGCTATGTCAATCAGTTAAAAGTGTTTAAACTTTGGTGAAAAGTGTTGGCAATGATTTAAACACTTGGTGAAGTGGTAAACTATTTTTAAAAAAAAAAAAGAAAAAGTTGTGATTGGTTGAGATATGAATGGACCCCACCCACAATACCCTCTCTCTCTCATTCCTCCCTTCCCCGAATCGGCTAACCTTCACCGAATTGGTGAAATTTGGTGACTAAAGTTTTGTTGGCGGTGGTGTTTACCGAGTGGTAAACTAGTTTGCCGCATGTTGCCGATTCCCACACCGTACACCCTTAAAAAAAAGTTATGATTTTTTTTCTAATCATTTGTGTTTTTACTAATGTTAATTTAAAGAACCTATTCAAAACACAATCCGAGTTATAGATCCTAGCATGGACTGATGACACGATCTTGATACTTTTGACCCATGATTTTGGAGTTATAGATCCTAGAATGGAGTGATGATCTTGATACTTTTGACCCATGATTGTCTAGTTGTAGACTTGTACCTAGTCTGAGTCGAGGGTGTAGTAGTTGGTGAGTTAAATGAGATTTAACATTATATACCTTAGGTTAAATGATATATCTTTGACTGGTATTTTGTTGTGTTATTTTGATTATGACATCTTCCCCCACACTATATATGTTTCGAGGGATTCTATTCGCACACTAGGGAATCTATCTTCACACTTTGATATTCAAATACGGATCGTATAGACATATATGATCCGTATTGGATAAAGTTAAGACATAGCAGACTGACAAGGTCAGCGTATGTCTGGTGGCTGATTTATACGGATGGTATAGGACTATACGGTCCATATAGGGTTGACGTAATGTTCCTTTCAATCACTTTATGTCACTGTTGAGTGACAGAAAGTAACCTCGTACTTGATACGGATTGTATATGCCAATATGATCCGTATAGGGTTTGCATGCGAACCCTATCCTGTCAGAGTAGATAAACAACCTTTTACCAATACGCATTGTATAGCCCTATACGATGCGTATTAGGAAAGCATATGAAGACTTTGTCGGCCTTTAACTAACCTTGGAAATTGAAGTTACCCTAATACGGGTCGTATAAGCCTATACGACCCGTATTGATGGCGTCGATTTAATTTTACAAAGTATGCCAATAATACGACCTATGTTTTTCCACCCGTCCAGGGGCGGACCCAAGTTATGGGGTGGGTGGGCGACCGCACCCCTTGAAAAAAAAAATTAGTGGTATTTTTCGCGAAAAATCCAAACCGCACCGCTTGGAAATTTTCGTCTGCACCCGTTGAAAAATTCCGACCGCACCCCTTGGAAATTTTCGTCCGCACCCCTTAGAAAAAAATGCTAGGAATTTATGTAAAAAAAATTGTGAACACGGATTGAAACCCGATCAAATTATGTAAACAAGTTAGCCTACTAACCCCTTTAATAAAACTTAAATTCAATCCATCAAGCCCAATAACTTAATACCCATTCAAGCCCAACCCAACTACTAGTTTTGTTAAACAAACCAGTCCACATAATAAAAAAAACCCAAATCGCTGCCATTTGCCAGCGACTCCCGCCCTCCCTCTGCCTCACTTCAGCGCCCTGCGACAGCATAATTCCGGCAGGCGACTGCAAAATTTTGACTGCAAACTGGTTAATTCAGGCCACCCCTGACAGGTACATGTTTTTTACTAGGGCTTGAAATTCAAAATTTTGGTTGGCAAACATGTTTGTTGATTATATGATTGTTGGTTGCCAAATAATAATTACTAGGGCATGAAATTCAAAATTTTAAATTGAAAATTAAGGAACATGGGCTATGGTTGAACACTTGAAGATCCTTGTTTATTTTGTATGTGATAGGATTAGGAATGAACAATGAGTAGGGAAGTTATGCCGCGATTTCTCAAGAGGAAAGGGGTTGAACCACTTTTTTTCGCCGGATTATTCTAATTAAAGACCAATGTATGTTATAAATAAGTTTTTTTGTTCTTTTATTGAATGATTATGAAACTTTGTTTGTTTGTTTTTACTTGTTTTACATGTCCCGACCCGCTATGAACCGATTTTTTTATATAGCTAGAGCTCTAAAATATTTAAAAAATTTCCGCACCCCAGGAAAAAAATCCTGGGTCCGCCACTGCACCCGTCCAAAGCTTAGAGGGCTAGAAGCTATTATAATTGAGCTAATGTCAAACCAAAGAATGCATGCATCGTATTCTTTGGACATTGATAAACCTTTTAGGATATTTTGTTGGGTAATTGGCTTATAATAATCTTAACTAGATGTTAATAGCCATTGCCTGTCTCACTTTGAATATTCCCCGTGACAGTCTCATCTTTCACTTATTTTTTCTCCACCGGTCCTCAGTTAAAAAAAATTAACTACTGAATTACAAGCTAACGTTTTAGGGTTTTTTATCAGAACGGGGATACGAGTCGAATGATGTAAAATTTACCTTGAAATTGTGCTCCAAACGATGAAAACGGTACTTCAATTTGGGTGTTTAAACTTCCAATTAACAAAAATCAAGTCGTTTCGAGCACTGTTTCGAGGTAAGTTTTACATCAATAGACTCGTATCCTCGTTCTGATCAAAAACCCAAATACGTCAGTTTGTAATTCAGAAAAAAAAAAAAAAAAAAAAAAAAAAAAAAAAAAAAAAAAAACTTAACTCCATTAAGTTTTTTTAACTGATAACTGGTGGAGGAAAAATAGATGAAAGGTGAGACTAGCATGAGGAATATTCAAATGTGGAATTCGAATTGACCAATGACGTCTAATTGGGATTATTACCGGTCAATTCCCCTATTATTATGTTTGTTATATACCCTTTTTATCATGTCTATTT
The DNA here is from genome assembly GCA_030545235.1 of Helianthus tuberosus. Lineage (NCBI taxonomy): Eukaryota > Viridiplantae > Streptophyta > Magnoliopsida > Asterales > Asteraceae > Helianthus > Helianthus tuberosus. The sequence continues at coordinate 4,065 of JARYGA010008447.1, read as the reverse complement.
CTTCACTAAGTTTCAGTTTTCCTTCCCACTTATTGAGTCTTTCTCTTCCATTAATACAACGAAAACACCACTTAAGCATCACGATGATCATATCAAAGCTAGAAAAATATATTGAGGCACAATCACTAGGTCGAAGCTTATAACGGTTTAGTTCTGTAGAAAAAAAAAACTGATGATTTCTTTGAAGTTTTAAGAACACTAAACAATCATCCTAATCCCTCCTAAAACCTCACACATAAACATATATCGTTCTGATTGATTAAGATAATTAAAGAAACTGGTTGATTATGTTGTTGGGTCTTTCATTATATGTCTTCTTCAATCGTTTGCTCATTAGATGGTTGGAGATGGTCCTATGCACATGGGTCTGGTCTACTTAGCGAAACATGATTCTGGTCTGCTTGTTTTATTAGTTTAACTTTGATGATTGATGTTTATATTTGAACTACTGGGTTATACCCGCACTCCGCGGCGGGAGTGGCCCGATTTTTAACAAAATTAAAATGGAATCGTAGCGCGTTGCCGTGACGTTAAAATGTAAAGTACATCGAATTTATATAGAATAATGGAAACGTATTATGTTTGACCTGTCAGATTTTTGGAAAAAAAATTTACGTCAAAACGTAATCCAACATAAAACGTACATAAAAATAACCACGAAAACGTATCGTATTTGACCCCACATATTTCCAGAAAAAAAAAATTACGTAGAAGCATAAACCAACTTGAATTTATACCGACACGTGCATAAAAAGCATGGCCGGCCCTGGGGGTGGGCGGGGAGGACCACCGGCCAGGGCCCGATATTTCGAGGGGCACGTTTTATGAAAAAAAACCGATATGTATATGTAAAATATTTTTTTAATAGGGTACACCAATACAGATCCCAACATAGGACTCCTTACGAAACTAATCTTATGGTTTAGATTAGTTATTAACCCCTTTGACATTAGGTTTAGATTTTTAGAGAGCCCAATACCCAATTTCGTTAAGGTCTAAGGGCACATTTTTTCGAGCTCGAACAAAGTACACGAATTCTCAGGGCCGGCCCTGATAAAAAGGACATAAGAAAATAGTGTTGTTTTAAGTTAAAGAATTGTACGATGCGGCGTTGTTGAAACGTAAAGTGACTTGACTTTATACGTCTAATGAAAACATCTTATATTTAACTTAACTCGTTTCCGAACAAAATTTACGTCAAACGTAGACTAATTGAAAAAGTACATAAAAATAAGCACGAAAACGTATTGCATTTGACCCGACTAATTTTCAGAAAAATAAAATAAAATTTACATTAAAACGTAGAACAAATGAACAAATTTACATCAAAACGTAAATCAACTTGAATATTTATACCGATATGTACATACAAATAAACATGTAACACTCAATTACAATGTTAAGGGGTTGTAAGTGTCAATACTAAAAGTTGAGGGTTAAAAGTATTCAAAAATGTAAAACACAAAAAAAAAGTCAAAGTATTATTCACCATAGTTGGTTAATGAAAACATCTTATATTTGACCGGACTCATTTTCGAGCAAAATTTACCTTAAACGTAGACCAATTGAAAACGTATATAAAAATAAGCACGAAAACGTATTATATTTGAACCGACTAATTTACCAAAAAAAAATAAAAAAAAATTTACGCCAAAACATAGACCAATTGAATAAATTTACATTAAAACATAAATCAATTTGAATATTTATACCGATAAGTACATACAAATAATCTCCTAAAACTCAATTACAAAGTATCATGCTAAAAGTTGAGGGTAGAAATTATTTAAAAACATAAAAGACAGAAAAATTTATCATAGTTAGGTAATTGTAATATAGTTAACACATGAACGTTTATTGAATTTTGAAAATCTGATTCATACGTATTTGTGTGTTATAGTTTGATTGAGTTAATCGTAAACCGGATTATAGTACGTCCCTAATTGTGCCAATTCCACTCTTAGTTTTGCATGGTTTAGAAAAGAATTAGTGTGAATTTGTACAAATTGCGATGAAAATTAGGTCAATTAATCAATATAGTGTGGTCCTGTTTTTTCGCTTAAGACTTCCCAATTACTTAAGCATGTGGGCTAGTCCTATTTCAGTTGGTTTTAGGATAGAAATCGATACAGACATATATCATTACTCAATTTTTTTAATTTAGAGTTTCTTAACCAACAAATAAACTAAATATTAAAATATTAACATTCATGGTTAGGATCAAAAATACAAAGATAAAATAAATAAAAAGGGTAAGAAGGTTTCTAGTCCATTGATCTTAGATTTAGAGGGTTGAGATTAGTTGTAGGGAAAAGAAGAGAATAGAAGTGCATAAAGAGAATTTTATATTTATGGATTTTCTCTCTCCACATGCAAGGCATATGCCAATTCCCCCATCGATTTAAAACGTCCATAACTTTTTCATACGACATTTAAAAAAAATTTCACCATAATAATGAGCGTTTTTTATCTTTAATATGAGTACCATATTATCATATAAAAATAAAATAAAAAATTTCATTTTTACTGGGTTTTTTTCGCATTGTGTTAAACGTTCAGTTCATTGTGTCTTTTAACTGGGTTTTGGTCATTACATTTTAGTAGAGTTTCTATACATTGTTTTATTATCAAAACATATAACACAATGTTAATTTGGGTTCTATCCATTGCGTTTTTATAAGAACCTATAACACAATATATGACACAATAAAGATGGAGTTATATCTGGGTTTTCTATAAATTGTGTTATTAGTTCAGGTCATTGTGTTTAATATGTTTTCCATTGTGTTTTAATAATTTGTTCAATTTTTTTATTATCTTGTTCATTGTGTTTTAGTTTGTTGTGTATTGTGTTTTAATTTGTTTTCTATTGTGTTTTCACTACTCTTCATTGTGTCTTTTATCTGCTGTCATTAATTGTGTCTTTTATCTGTTGTAATCAATTGTGTTTTTATTTAGTCTGATATTTATTGTGTTATATGTTATCGCCATTGTGTTATACGTTATGGTCATATTATTTTAGTATGTTGTCCATTGTGTCTTTATCTGTTGTCATTGATTGTGTTTTTGATCTACTTTACATTGTGTTTTACATCATGTCCATTGTGTAATATGTAACTGGGTTTTTGATTTTTTTTTGAAAAATATAACAATATGGTACTCATATTAAAGATAAAAAACCCTTGATTTTATGGTATAATTTTTTTTAAAAACAAATGATGTATAAAAAAGCTACGGACGTTTAAAAAATGGGGGGGGGGGATAACATGTGACTTGCATGTGCATATTCTCTTTACTCTTGTAGACAAAATTACCCTTTACATTTAATTTCTCCTAAGACACTTGTCACTCTCTGGTGGCTTCTTATCCTTCTTATTTTTAAATCTTTTCCATTATAACTCAACCCTTAACATTCAAACACGCGATATTACAATAAGCAATAAAATAATTATTTTTACTCGTGATCGTCATCGTACTCGTCAGCACGATTACTCCATAGATGTTCAACCAAATCCACTCAAAGATTCAGGTGTGTTTCCCTATGATGTATCTTCATTCGGATAGCTTCTTTATGGGCGTAGTTAGGTAGTTGGTTTGTCGATTGAAAGGTGTCATCGAAGTCGGCACATAAGGCTCTATCCGTGTCCTCTAAGATAATATTATGCAAGATAAGACACGTATACATCATGTTTCTCATTTTTTTTCTTTTCATGAATATGCGACGGTTGGGCAATGATAGTCCATCATTTGTTTAACACTCTGAACGCTCGTTCGACATCTTTTCTTGCCGACATGCGTTTCTTCTTAAAATCCAACCGTTTGACGTCATCCGGACACGAAAAGTTTTCACACGCGCGCCACTTCGGATAAATATCATCGACAAGATAATACTCATATTTGTACACCACATCATTTGCATAAAATGATGAATCCGAAACAACCCTATCTACGCCGTCATCGAACTGATTTGTGGATTATAAAACTTGGATATCATTGTTTGCACCGGCCATACCAAAGAATGCATGCCAAATCCATAGATCTTTAGATTCGACTGCTTGTAATATT
>JARYGA010008446.1:0-56865 GCA_030545235.1 Helianthus tuberosus | reverse complement strand
TTTCGGTTCCGAACCGAGCCTAAACAGAAAATTGTCGGATCAAACAAGCTTAGACCAGTTCTTATACTAATTATCAAGTTATATGAGTGATAAAATAGGTTACACGTCTTCTACATTGCTAATTACGTGTTAATTCGCAAATTAAGTTTCCGTTGACTTTTTATAACGAACTTTGACCCGACAAATGATCTAGTTAGAGCGGGAATCAGAGGGTGCCCTATTAAGGGTTTATTGCCCACATAATTACCTACTTATAACAACTTTCAATTTGACTAATCACTGGACCATTAGCGATTAATCGATAAGTCAAACCTTAATTACGACGGTTTAACTTTTAAGCTAATAACTAAGCAAAACTCAATTAAGGAAGGTCAAGGATACTTACCAAGGTCTAATGCACGATTAAAGATGCTTAGGGAATGGCCTTGAGCTCCAGAAATGATCAGAAGTTGAGTTGGGAATGAATGATCAAAAATGAAACAATGTGGGTTCTTATATAGTGTTCTTGATTGCTTAAGATCATGCCAAACAATGCTATACATGTTCCCTGATGTTAAACATGTGTCCCTAGTGCCTAAGAACTAATTTAGGCAGCCCTTGGTGGTGAAAAAGGGCAATGTAAGTCAGTTACATGGGCTGAACAGCCACCTGACGAGTTTCTGCATCTGGGAGTCGCTTACGGACCGTAAGGGTCCTAGCATACGGTCCGTAAGGACCAGGCCAGCATGAGAGAACTTTCAAAAGTTGACAGTTTGGCCCCTGAACTTCCAAATCTTGATTTTTAACATGGTTTCTTGCACTTGTAACCCCCAAACTTGACTTTTAAGGACTCCAAGTCATAAACCAACGTTGTTAAGTCCCCGGTTATTTATACGATCACCGAAAAGTCTTAAATTTCGACGTTGACGCTTTTAACTCCTCGTATACGAATTTTATCATAACTTTCTCATACGATAACGAAACTTGGTGAAATTTTTATCATACATTCTAATGAGAATAATTAATCGTTACAAAGCTTCGGGTTTGCTAAAAGGTCACTCAGAGGTATACTTTAAACATGCCGACACATTTAACCCCTGTAGTTTGTAATCTCTCACTTTCTTTCACAATTAGCTTTGTATGATCCATGATTTATTCGTTTAAGGGTATAAACATGATGTAGGGTTATTGTAAAGTATATTTATCCATTGTTGACATTCTGAACCCTTATATTCACATACTTTCCTTGTTTGTCAACTATAGTCCTTCTAAGGTAATCGTTTACACGTTTAAAGTTTATGACACATGTCGATATAATATTGGACATGAAATTTCGAGGTGTTACATCCTCACCCCCTTAAAAGAAATCTCGACCTCGAGATTTGCTAAAGTAAGGGAAGTACCTTCTGTCTTATATTGGGCTTAATCTCTATAGTATATCTGGAGCTTTTCCAAGCTCCCAAGTTAACTTTTATAATGGGTCCATGTATCCTTTTGGAGCTTCTAATCCTGTCGATCCTTAATCGCCACAGGTTGTTCATCTTATTATAAATCTGCATATCATTATGTGATAGTGCTTTTCGACTTATTGGTGACACGTCCTTAAATCATTAGTGTGGGTCTCATTGCGCGTTCCACCAAGCTCCTTAATTAGGTCTTAGCTTGTAAGCTATTTAATCTTGATACATTCGAATCCTTCGAATGACTTTATATATTCAGAGCTTAACTAACCTGATAATTACAACTTGGCGCACCCTTCTAGGGTGTTATCTTTTGTTGAACCTTATTCTTTAACAAGAACTTAGGAGGTTTGCTATTTTCATTAATCCTTGATTTTCTGCCGAATACTGGCATCTTACAGATGATTATGAATTTGCATGATCTTATTTGTTGTTTCCAAGGCAACTTTCAGATCTTGATAAGTGGACTTCCCAAAGTCTCGTCCATCCAACGGATGTTTCGATATTTCATCTATACAAGGTCTCCAAAGGAGCCACCTTGATACTTATATAACAACTATTATAGAAAAGCTTATCTTAAGGTGAGATGGTTATTCCAACCATTGCTCAAAACTAATCTTAAGGAATAGCTAATCCTTGTCGTTAGTCGAATAAATCGACGATCCTGGGCAGTTGATGGCAATTCTTAATTGTTGCCTAAATAGGGTTGCGGTAGTTAATGCATAAGCAAAATGAACCGTCTTTCTTAATTAACAATACTGAATTCTCAGAATATTGAGTTAGGCTTTATGAATCTATATCTTAAAACTTACTTAACCAGGGTTTTCGATTCTTCCAATGATGGTACTAGCTGTCTTGGAGATTTCATAATGATACAACCCTTAATGGGATATAAATCTTAACTCTACTTGCCTCTCGGGAGGTAAACAGGGTAGTCTTAGGAGAAGATAATCAAGATACAAGGAGGTTACAGAGATTTTCCAAATCTCAGGCTCCAGTTCATCCATCATTGCTAGTCTCAAATAAGTGACACATTCATGTTACAAGTCCACGAACTCCTTGATCTGGAACATTTACTTGGACAATTCCATTCTGGATATCTCCTTTGAATACCATTAGCTGACTTTAGTACTCTATGACCATCGGAATATCTTTGTGGTCCCATGCATTAAACCTCCATACTGATCAGGCATGGAAGCAATCTATGGAACATATTAAGATATACCAATCCTCACATGGCGCTTTTGTCATACCATTTGGTATTCGTAATCAATAGAGATCAAAGAGATATCAATTTCATATGATGATGTACTTTATCTGGAGAGAGGGTACATTAGGATTTTACGATTGAAGATTTTCTGACAGGGGTAAAAGGAATGGAATCTATGAGTTTCATTTGTAAGTTTTACCTTACACTAATCTCTGGGGTTCTAATGGGAGGCTTTAAAAGTTTGTTATGCTTACCATCTATGAAGGATACATTGGTATCCTATTCAAAATAGAACTCTTGGCATTTATTCTACTTTGTATTTTGTGCTTATGGTTCTAACAGGCAGATTTAATAACTTACAAATTTTATTCCACAACGACTTATCCGTACCTGAATCAAACAATACCCTTGCATATACATCATGGATAAGGACGTACCGGTTATAACATTGTCATCTTGTATGGCCTCTTTTGCATCCATCTGAGAGACCTTAGCGTTGGTCTTCTTATCTCCTTCAAGCTTCTTAGCATACTTTGGGAAATTGGATTTGATATGCCCTTTCTCGTTACAGTTGTAACAAGTCGCATCTCCTATCTTCTGGCATTCCAATGTTTTATGCTCACTAGATTTGCAGATCCCACAAGCCCTGGGCTGCGATTAGGATTTTGATTCGAACCTGTATTTCCCATAATGGCGCTTCTTGCAGGTCTTGCATACAGGTTTCTGGTTAGACTTTTGTTTATTCTTCTTTTTAGAGCTCTGGGAGTTATCTTCCTCCATTTTCCTTTTTAGTCCACCCTTTACAATAGAGGCATGAACGAGATCCTCCTTATGAGTGAGGAAATGTGGTCCTAGATAAAATTTGGAGCGAGTAGCATGGGGGTCCTTGAACTTTTTCACAACCTTCTTCACAGCTTTTCCAACAGTTGCGTCTATCATAGTCTGAAGAACCTCTTTGGAAATTTTAAGGTTCACAATTGTAGTATCATTAACACGTGTCGCATCATCCATAACACGATCAACGGCTGTCTTATCCGAGTTTGTCATACTCGATATTTGGTTCCTAAAACCAGATAAAACAATTAGTTGCAATCCAACAACCGCTATTCATCATCCTGATGACCTAATATACTAACCATGGTATCGTTAAACCATACAGGCTAATATAGTGCGAACATTCTCTATGAATGTCCTGTAGATATGTATATATATATATATATCAATTATACTTAGCCTAGGCCATAGAAGACCATTAATGGCAATTAAGGTTTGGACCTAGTCCATCACCTTTTTGACAGGGGATCAATTGTCACATCTGTCTTGATCATATTGATGATTTTGGATAGCTTGAAAGCTTGACATTAGGATATCAGAAAAGAGTGATTCCTAATAGATATAAAATATCAATCTAAGATTTGTTGGAGCATTTTCTATAGTATCATCGGCCAATTTCTACCTCGCATTAAATGACCGGAGTCCTAATCAGTCGGAGACAACAGTTCTAAACATTTATCGTTCATTATAGAATCATATGTGCCAGCATCAAATAAATTTCTGCATAAACTGCTTGATAAGGAAAGGTACCTGCTATATAGTTATCATTCTGCACCATCTCCTGGGCATTCATATGGAAGACTCATGCATTTGTTTTCTTGGCCTCTTCGGGCTTCTTCTGATTCCTAGGGCAGTTGGTCTTGATATGCCCATTCTCGTTGCAACCATAACAGGTTGCGTCTTTCAACTTCTTGCAATCCAAGGTTTTATGTTCCTTAGACTTGCAAATCCCACAAGGTAGAGGCTGAGATTCAAATCTGCATTTCCCGAGGTGGTATTTCTGACAGGTTTTGCACCTGGTCTTCTCACCCGACTGCTGGCTGTCTTTCTTAAACCCGGAACTCTTCTTATCCTCAGAGTTCCTCTTTGTCTTCCTATCGGAGCGATGAGAATTCTCATCCTCCCTTTTACGCTTTCCATCTTCAGAGGCTTTGGCAGCCTTGTTTCTGACTACATCGAGTGTAAGAGATAGCGACAGGTCTGCCGCTGACCTGAATGTAGTAGGTCTTCATGCTTTCACACTTGCCTTTATTTCTGGGGCTAGACCCCCAATAAAGCGAGCTATTTGCTTTGGATTCGGTGTGATCAAGTAAGGAACCGATCGAGACATGGTATTGAAACTTGTAAGGTATGCTTGACAATCTAAGTTCTCCATGACTAATGTCAAGAATTCAGTCTCAATTTTCTCGACTTCCTGTTGAGGACATTAATTTTCTTTGATAAGAGCAACGAACTGATCCCAAGTCATGTTGTACAAAGGGATCTTCCCCGTAGCTTGGATCAGTGACCTCCACCAAGCTAGAGCTTCTCCTTTAAAAGATTGTGAAACAAACTTCACAATGTCTTGCTCAGCACATCCACTGATGTCAACAACGGTGTCCATCTCATCGAGCCATGTCATGCAATCGATGGCCCCTTTTTCTCCTGTAAAGTCTCTGGGCTTGCAGGAGACAAAATATTTATATGATCAGGTCTTAACTGGTGCCTCTTGATGAAGCACCACCTGTCTAGACGGAACACTCCTTTGATTTGACGAGTTACGAACATCGTCTTCCCTTGACTCATGTGATTTAGAAGGGGCTTACTACGAGCCATATATAGAGTCTTAGAGTGTGTACCACTTGATTCATCATACTGTCTGTCGAGAGTTCGTGTAACGGCATTATCTATTAATGCCTGCAGTTCCGCACCAGTTATATTAACTCTGGTAGCATCATTATTTTCCCTCGGGTGGCTGTTGACCTCATCCGATCCAGCCATGTAGCTTGATTGCTACATAAATATTGACGATGATTCATTCAGAGGTTATTATGGATTCATCACTTTTGACGATTCATCAACCATGGTAATATAAACCATATAGGTTAATTTGTTAGTTATATTTAATTAGTATTTTCATTTTAATTTATCATAGTTATAAAACATTAAGGTTATTAAGGTGGCGCAAAAGGCCTAGTCACAAGGACAGTTTTAAATTACAAGCCACGATTTCAGAGAATCGAGGCATTAAGGGTTGAACATATTTCATTACCTTTTCTTGACAGAGCGTCAAAGACTTCAACTGTCTTTTGTCCCTTAGGACAATAAGTATGGCCCGTAGGTATTTCATCACTTATGGATGTCTATAATATGATCATCTTTATTTGATGATTTAAGCCATGATTTCTACATCACTAGGCTAGACAAGGGGTTGGAAATTCCCATTATAAAGATGACAAGTGTGATTTATCGCATCACTGTTGTTAGGAGTGTTAACATGTTTTTTTTAGATGTTAACAAGGATCTGAATCTCTTTCAAACAGGTTTTTTTGTTTTTTTTGTTTTACCATCATAGCTAGGTCCTTAATGACATACAAGCTAGGTTATGCCCTTTAAGATTCTTTTCATTATATATATTGGCAGATCAATTACGAAAAGGAATTATATTTTAATTTACTTCATATGTTATATTCATATAGAACGATAAATATGGAATTTAGATTAAATATTCAAATGATTTTTTTTTAAAAGGAGTATATAATTTCCATAAACGGGACTTGAAAGGAATGACGTTGTCCATGAAGGGACTAAAAGATAAATATGTCCTTATAAGGACTACTAAGGAAACAAACTTCAGCAAAAGGAGTTTTCTTCTTTACTTTACTTCTGAATGCTTTCTCCTTGGTTGCACGTTGTACTCTAGCCGCAGTACGAAGCTCGGCAATTCAAGGCTCCGGATCTGGAGAATTTCCATTTCGGCTTCCTTGATTGGAGACATATTCAAAATATATAAATTCGGAAGCAATAGTTTTCAGATTAGGGTTGAGAGTATTCCTATGTTAAGTCTAGACTCAGAAGGTCAAGGAATGTGCTACTGTGTCATTGAGATTAAACACAAAAAGGCTAGTGTTTAATTCACTCAATGTTGGCTCTGATACCAACTTGTCACACCCCGATATTTCCACGTATTACCGGTGGGCCCGGTGGGGAGTATCGTGACGTAGTTGATATCATCATAGTCAAACAACACAATATATAAATGCAAAGTGGAAGCAAAAGATAAATATATTACAATCCGAATATAAAGTAATATCAAAGTATTACAACGGAAAGTAAAGGATCCACAGGCAGATCAAATAAAAGGAAAAACTGTTCAACAGACTTTAGACGCCTAGAACTTGCAAGATTCCTTATTAACGCCCTGAGTTTCCAGCCAATTACGTTCAGTACCTGTCACTTAACCTTTTTGGAAAATACGTCAGTTTACACTAGTAAATACAATTAACCGACTCATTTTAAAAAGAGTTTGAAAATTGATTTGAATGCACCAGGCACAAAAATATCTTTTATAACTTGGGACAATTATATAAAGGTAATCTTGTATACAGATTTACATGTTCGTTATATGTTCAGGGCCCGATGTAGAAACCGAGTCAAGATTAACAGACACGCCACAAGTATAGGCCCACAAGAGAGTGAGATACCGTTTCCCTTATGCAACTGTCACGTGTATGCCTACACCCCGTGTTTAAGACGTGGCCATTTTATTATAATGATGCCAAGGATATCCGGAACATGGTCATTAACCCCTAAAGGATTTTATTTCAAACAATACAGATTAAAGCGGGTTACCTCAATAATTTAATCCCAATACGATTAAACATTCAATACCCGACCAAGCGGTATTTTTATAATACCGTATCCCAAGCCCGTATAGGGAAAATAAATTAAAAGTATTTACCTGAGCTAGCAATGCAATTTATACTCAGCCGTATATTCTAATCAGCAAGCACAAGTACTTTTACTGGGGCTCTTAATCTGGAACGAAGGTTTTATAATAACCTATTAGAATCCTAACGGGTCTTTAATTAAGCCTAAACTTAGACCGATTAGTTTTAAAGAAAGATACGGTTCAAACGCACGATTAAGCGAAGACCGGAATAGAATGTGATTTAGACCCGACAGGTTTGAATACTTGTATAATATGGGTAATCTAAACACATTCTGGATTTTGAGATAAAAATGATAAGGTTTGACCCGTTTCGGCTAATTTATGCAAACTAGTTACATAAACCGAACCGAACGGGCAAGAAGCGTAACGGTTAACCAAAAGAGTCATATACAGGTTTCCTAAGTTAATATGCCTTAAATATGTTGTGATATCAGTAGGATACCTTCCATTATGCCCAAAACGATTTTAATCTCAATTTAAGCCCCGTAGGGGTATTTTGGTCATTTAAAAGATTATAAAAGAGATTAATTTTAATTCTGGGACTCGGGTCTGAAATAATCAGTAAAACAACTTAAATTAATAGGTTATATCAGTTGGTGATAAGTCTTATATGCCAAAATGGTTTTAAACCCATACTAGGTGTTTAATACGCGTAAAAAGCCGTTTTAAGCGATTTCCGGGTTATACAGGAAATCTGAGTTTTCTGATCAGGTTATAAAGTTCAAAATACTTCATTTATTATATAAAATCAGTAGCAATTGGATTGGTGTCAAAATACTATGTAGAACTCATTTTATGAACAAAAAGGGTATAATCGGTAATAACCGAATCAAGGCGATAACCCCATGTTATGATCAGTTTAAAAATAATTAAAAATCTTCAAAAATCTCAAAATATTATATTACATTACATCAGTGGGTAAAAGGTTTGGTGTCAAAAATTTGGTTTAGATAGGCTTTATGCTAATTGCGCCGTTTAATTAACAAAAAAGCTTTTTAAATGCGCTATTGAGCATAACTCCTAATCTAGACCTCTAACTGATATGAAATTTTAGGGACATGTTTATAAATCAGTAACAAAGATTATTGTCTTCTCACATTTCCAAAATTCTCGTTTTAAGGTAAAAAGGCATTATGGTCAACATTAAGTAATTAACGGAAACGTGTAAACGGATTGGAGAATCAACGAGCCAATCACAGAGGGTTATACCATTATATAAACTGGTCCTAATGAAGCTCTAAGGCATTTCTAAACCCAGCTAAATCGGGTCAGAACTGAAGTCAAAGCAAAAGTCAAAGTTTGGCAACTTTCGGTTCCGAACCGAGCCTAAACAGAAAATTGTCTGATCAAACAAGCTTAGACCAGTTCTTATACTAATTACCAAGTTATACGAGTGATAAAATAGGTTACACGTCTTCTACATTGCTAATTACGTGTTAATTCGCAAATTAAGTTTCTGTTGACTTTTTATAACGAACTTTGACCCGACAAATGATCTAGTTAGAGCGGGAATCAGAGGGTGCCCTATTAAGGGTTTATTGCCCACATAATTACCTACTTATAACAACTTTCAATTTGACTAATCACTGGACCATTAGCGATTAATCGATAAGTCAAACCTTAGTTACGACGGTTTGACTTTTAAGCTAATAACTAAGCAAAACTCAATTAAGGAAGGTCAAGGATACTTACCAAGGTCTAATGCACGATTAAAGATGCTTAGGGAATGGCCTTGAGCTCCAGAAATGATCAGAAGTTGAGTTGGGAATGAATGATCAAAAATGAAACAATGTGGGTTCTTATATAGTGTTCTTGATTGCTTAAGATCATGCCAAACAATGCTGTACATGTTCCCTGATGTTAAACATGTGTCCCTAGTGCCTAAGAACTAATTTTGGCAGCCCTTGGTGGTGAAAAAGGGCAATGTAAGTCGGTTACATGGGCTGAACAGCCACCTGACGAGTTTCTGCATCTGGGAGTCGCTTACGGACCATAAGGGTCCTAGCATACGGTCCGTAAGGACCAGGCCAGCATGAGAGAACTTTCAAAAGTTGCCAGTTTGGCCCCTGAACTTCCAAATCTTGATTTTTAACTTGGTGAAATTTTTATCATACATTCTAATGAGCATAATTAATCATTACAAAGCTTCGGGTTTGCTAAAAGGTCACTCAGAGGTATACTTTAAACATGTCGACACATTTAACCCCTGTAGTTTGTAATCTCTCACATTCTTTCACAATTAGCTTCGTATGATCCATGATTTATTCGTTTAAGGGTATAAACATCATGTAGGGTTATTGTAAAGTATATTTATCCATTGTTGACATTCTAAACCCTTATATTCACATACTTTCCTTGTTTGTCAACTTTAGTCCTTCTAAGGTAATCGTTTACACGTTTAAAGTTTATGACACATGTCGATATAATATTGGACATGAAATTTCGAGGTGTTACACTAAACCACAATCACACAAGCTTCAGGTTGTGGATTTTTTAATCATTTAGATGATGCATCGATTTAAAACACTATATGGCATCATGTTGGGATATGCATATCCTTTAATGGCTTCCAGAATATTTAGTTATACACACCCTCGTTTATTTTGCAAATATATAATTTCCCTTGAGAGCAAACATTACATGCTAATAATTATCTTGAAGAATCATCCAGTTCCTTCCAGTTCTTCAATATGATTCACATCATCAATGACTCGGGATGGTCTGACCGGTCATGCCATTGAATTAAATAATCATGATCCATAAACTTCTGGTTTATGATCGTATATGTTTTAGTTGCAATTGTCACGGCCCCAGCCCCGGTTTTACAAGGTCAGGAGCCGCGGGACAGGAACCCGTGGTATCTATGATGCGATAGCGAAATATTTTACAGGATCTTTTTAAAACTCAAAATGCCCAAATATTTTATTTCATCATTCGAGATAAACCCCGTTATTTTACAATAGAGGAATTTAACTAGAAAATTCCCTGATTTATTTAAAACATGTTTATTCATTTTAACAAAGCCACCTCTTCAAGCTTGTTAGTGCTCCTTAGCACGTTTTCCTTGATTTACAGCAGGTCGCCTGAAACATGTTTTAAAAATATTTTATCAGCGGGGAAATGCTGGCGAGTCATTCAAGTATGTAAAACGACACATTAGTTATCAATTACAGCATAAGAGCGATTACAATGGCTTCTATCTTATTTTTATCTGGCGCCGTGTCACCTGGTGACGATGGTCATACCACTATTGGGTCTTTCCCCAAGTAGTGACGTTTATCACTGTTAGGATTTATTAGCCTAACCCGTGAGAAATTAGTAATGTGCACAATACCCCACTAGCCAGTGATTCAAGATAACCACGACTTACTCCCTGTAATTATAACGTTTGAAAATGGAGTATTGTAAAATACTTTTGATAAAAAGAGAATAACTCACATTGCAGATTTATACGGGCAGAGTTTAGCCTACTGATTTAGCCTTGTAACCTAAATTTAAATAACATGCACACGAACTAGGTTATTAACTAATACATCATTTACGATAACTCACGAGATTAAACCCTCACAACGAATGACAAAGTGCGATGCTTAAACATCCATCGAATTCATGACGAATGACAAAGCATAACCCTAATGTGGGCAGCACTTAAACATCCATTGGATAGTTTCAATCGATCGGACATTGAATCGTAGCAGCGATCGAGTTAATACCCTGTATCGTAGCAGCACCCCACTAATTTTGAAAGTAAATTCGTCTTTTGGACAATATACTTCGTGATTTTGAATGAAATTTCGACACAGAATGATAGCTTGAGGTCCAAGCTATTTATAGGTGAAATTAGGGTCTCACGCGGCCCGCGTGAGCCCTTAGCCAAACTTTACGCGGCCCGCGAGGGCAGGCTATACGTAGATTAGGGCTAGCGTGTCACCACTAGACTTGCCACGCGTGTGACACGTGGATCCGGATGCTTATCCGGTCAAACCTAGGGTTGGCGCGGCCCGCGTATGACTAATACAACTCTTATGCGGCCCGCCTGAACACCATTATTCTTGATTTTCTTGATTTTTGATGCATGGTATGGTTTCAGGGTCCGGGTTTTTACTTTGGATAATTCTTAGAACGTTTTTGAAAGTCCTTACATCCTCCCCACCTTATTTAAAATCTCGTCCTCGAGATTTACTGAAATAAGTGAGGATATTTTCGCTTCATTTCAGATTCCAGCTCCCAAGTGTACTCGGGTCCTCTCTTGGAATCCCATCTGACCTTGACTAGCACTAGTCGTTTGTGTTTGAGAAACGTGATCTTTCTGTCTTCTATTTGCAGTGGCTTTTCGACAAACTTTAGTTTCTCATTTACCTCTACATCTTGAAGAGGTACTACCAAAGATTCGTCAGATAGACATTTCTTGAGGTTGGATACATGAAATACGTCATGTTCTCCAACTAG
This sequence comes from Helianthus tuberosus, assembly GCA_030545235.1. Classification (NCBI taxonomy): domain Eukaryota; kingdom Viridiplantae; phylum Streptophyta; class Magnoliopsida; order Asterales; family Asteraceae; genus Helianthus; species Helianthus tuberosus. The sequence continues at coordinate 45,002 of JARYGA010008446.1, read as the reverse complement.
CTCTTCTGGTAGTTGTAAACGATAAGCAACTGGTCCTATACGTTGGATCACTGAGAATGGTCCTACGTATCTTGGACTTAGCTTTCCTTTCTTACCGAATCCTACCACTCCTTTCCAAGGAGAAACTTTCAAAAGTACCTTGTCTCCGACTTGAAACTCTAACGGCTTACGTCAATTATCTGCATAACTTTTCTGACGATCTCGAGCCGTCTTCAGTCTTTCCTTGATTTGAGTAATCTTGTCGGTAGTTTCTTGTACAATTTCAGGTCCTGATAATTGACTTTCTCCTATTTCTGCCCAACATACTGGAGTTCTACACTTACGTCCGTATAATGCTTCAAATGGGGCAGCTTCAATACTTGAATGATAACTATTGTTATAGGAGAATTCAATTAAGGGTAACTGATTATCCCAATTTCCACCAAAATCTATCACACATGCCCTAAGCATGTCTTCTAGAGTTTGGATTGTCCTTTCACTTTGTCCGTCTGTTTGAGGATGATATGCAGTACTTAGATTTAGTCGGGTTCCCATAGCTTTTTGGAAACTTGTCCAGAAGTGGGAAGTGAAACGATTATCCCTATCCGATACAATGGAGAGTGGAACTCCATGTAAGGATACGACTTCATCTACATACAACTTGGCTAACCTTTCCATGCTAAAGGTTTCTTTCATAGGTAGAAAATGAGCTGATTTGGTTAATCGATCCACAATTACCCAAATTGCGTCATTACCTTTTCTAGTTTTGGGTAACTTAGTAACAAAATCCATTGTTATGAGTTTCCATTTCCATACAGGCATTTCTAATTGTTGTAGTAGACCTGAAGGTTTCTTGTGTTCTGCCTTAACTTGTGAACAAGTAAGACACTTAGAAACATATCTAGCTATGTCCTTTTTCATTCCTGTCCACCAGAAATTGTTTCTTAAATCTTGGTACATTTTATTGTTACCAGGATGCATGGTATACCTAGATTTATGAGCTTCTTCTAAGATTTTATTTCTTAATTCTCCCTGCTTAGGTACCCAAATTCGTTTCTTATGGAATCTCCAAATTCCATCTGCTCCTTGCTCTAATTCTTTTATCCGTCCTTTCATTCTTTCAGCAACATCCTGGATTGTTGTTTCCTGAACATCTTTTAATTGTTCCATTAAATCTAACTGTAGATTTAATCTAAGAGCACGAACCCGTTTTTGCTTTTCATGATACTTACGACTTAAGGCATCTGCAACTACGTTTGCCTTTCCTTCGTGATATTGAATATCACATTCGTAGTCACTTAGGATTTCTATCCATCTCCTTTGCCTCATGTTTAATTCTTTTTGCCCAAATATATATCTTAAGCTTTTATGATCTGTATAGATAGTAAACTTACTTCCGTACATATAATGTCTCCAAATCTTAAGGGCAAAGATTATGGCTCCTAACTCTAACTCATGAGTTGTATAGTTTTCTTCGTGCTTTTTCAATTGCCTTGATGCATATGCAATTACCTTATTGCGTTGCATCAGCACACATCCTAATCCTAGCTTTGAAGAATCACAATACACTTCAAAATCTTCTGTTCCTTCAGGTAAGGCTAGAATTGGAGCATTTGTTAACTTCTGCTTCAAAATCCTAAAGGCTTCTTCTTGTTTAGGTCCCCATTCAAACTTAACTGCTTTACATGTTAGCTTAGTTAATGGTACAACTATTTTGGAAAAATCCTTAATAAACCGTCTATAATACCCGGCTAATCCTATAAAACTTCTAATTTCCATAGCTGACTGTGGAACCTTCCATTTGGTGATTGCTTCTATCTTAGCAGGATCTACGTGAATGCCTTCATGATTCACCATGTGCCCTAAAAATTGCACTTCCTGCAGCCAAAATTCACATTTCGAGAATTTGGAATAAAGCTTCTCTTTTCTTAACAAAGTTAAGAGTACATGCAGGTGTTTACAATGTTCCTCCTGACTTTTGGAATAAATAAGTATATCGTCGATAAAGACAATTACAAATTTATCCAAATACGATTTACTGATTCTATTCATCATGTCCATAAATGCTGCTGGGGCATTTGTTAACCCGAAGGGCATGACTGTAAACTCGTAGTGACCATACCTAGTTCTGAAAGCAGTTTTAGGTATGTCTTCTTCCTGTACCTTCAATTGATGATATCCGGAGCGTAAATCTATTTTAGAAAAGTATCTAGCTCCTTGGAGTTGATAAAAAAGATCATCAATCCTAGGTAATGGGTATCGATTCTTAATTGCAACTTTATTCAAGTCCCTATTATCGATACACATTCGCATCGAACCATCTTTCTTCTTCACAAACAACACTGGAGCTCCCCACAGAGATGAACTAGGTTGTATGAATCCTTTGCTTAGTAATTCATCTAACTGCTTTTTCAATTCTAGCATTTCAGTGGGTGCTAACCGATAAGGTGCCTTGGCTATCGGTGTAGTTCCAGGAATTAGATGAATTCTAAATTCTACTTCCCTATCTGGTGGTAATCCAGGTAGTTCTTCTGGGAATATATCTGAGTATTCTGATACTACTGGAATTTCTTTAAGTTCTTTTCCTTTAGTGTTAATGATTACTGAAATCATATACACTATTCCTTGTTTTCGTTCATAACTAGCAACTTTCATTACTGAAATGAACTTTAGTGGTTTTCGTGGCTTATCTCCTGTAATCACCACTAACTCGCATTTGGGTGTATGGATTTCTATGGAATTCTTATCACAAAGAATTCAAGCATGGTTGGCTACTAACCAATCCATTCCTAATACAACATCGAATCCGGCTAAATTCATAGGTAATAGTTTTGCCAAAAATTTATAACCTAAAAGTTCTATCTTTCCTTCGCACAACCTTATCTATTTTAACATAATTCCCATCTGCCGTTTCGACTGTAAAAATCTGCCTAAGTTTGGTTAAGGGTAAATTAAGTGCTTGGCAGAATGAAGTATTTATAAAACTTTGGTTTGCACCAGAGTCAAATAATACTTTTGCATAAACGTCGTGAACTAGAAACGTACCAGCTATCACATCAGGAATTAGCTCGGCTTCCTGAGTAGTCAGCTGGAAGGCTCTTACGTTCTTCTTGTTAGTTCCTTCTGCAGTTTTGGCTTTGTTATCAGCTGGTTTGACTAGTTTTGGGCAGTCTGGCCTCAAGTGTCCAACTTCTCCACAGTTGTAACAGACTGTGGTTTTCTTCTTCCTGCAGTCTTCTTCTTGATGCCCTGGGATCTTGCAGAAATTGCAATACCCTTTGCATCTTCCAAAATGCTTCCTTTTACAGGAATTGCAAAATGGAACAGTGGAAGATTGCCCAGTTCCTCTTCTTCTAAAATTATTTCTGTTACCCATACGAAATCCTTGGGTAATCTTTTGGGCTACTTCCTTCTTCCGATTTTCTTCTCTTGTGCATACCAGTTCGCCAGTCAGAGTGTTAGCTAACTCTACCGCATCATCGATCGTGCGAGGTCTCGCAGCCTTGACAATATTACGAATCTCGCCAATTAATCCCCAAATGTAGCGAGATATAAGTACCGGTTCTGACGAAGCCAGGGTTGGTACTACTCTAGCGTATTCGAAGAATGTCGAAGTATACCCTCGAGAATCAACGCCTACCATCTGATGATTTAGGAATTTATTGGTTATTTGCTCCTTTTCGTACTCGGGACAGAATTTTCTTTCTACAAGACTTTTAAATTCTTCCCAATTCATAGCATATGCCACAGTTATTCCTTTAGCTTGTAGAACTGTATTCCACCATTCTAGCGCCCCTTCTTAGAAAAGATGAAACGCATACATGACCTTATCGTCCTCAGCACATTTACTTATCATAATTACTGCTTCAGTTTTCTCTAATCAACGCAGTGCAGCAGTCGCCCCTTCATTCCCTGCAAATTCAGCTGGTTTACAAGCAAGAAACTCCTTTTAAGTGCAACCAGGTGTTGCAACTTTCATTTTCTTAAGGAGTGGAGCTTGTATCCCCTCATTATCGTTATTAATATGATTGCCGCCTCCGTTTATACTATTACTGAAATTATCGTCATTTGTACGCTTTCTAGGAATAATTTGTTGAGGTGCAATTCGATTTCGAGCAGCAGCAAGAATTTCTGGAATAGCATTGGCTATTTCCTGAGCAACGATATTCTCGATATCTTGCCTATTTAGAAATTGATCCTCCTGGTGTTGCTCAGATTGATTACCTTCATCAATTTGTTCATTACCAGCGTTTGCCATCTGGTAATTAATTTATATAAGTGATTAGCATAAAAATAATTAAATAAAACAAAACAATGGCACATAATCATATTAACACGTATAGCCAAAATTGTTGATTTTTCAACTTCCATTTTTATATATTATATTATGCATCCGTACACACTGTTATCTTACAAAAGTTTTTATTTTTAGGTTATTATACATACTTATATTTTTATTACTATTATTATTATCATACAAACATATTTTCACAACCACACTCCCCCTAGTCCGCTAGTCTTTCAGAAATGATGTTCCCTTTCATCATATTTTCAGGAGATTTGTTCTCCTATCTCCCGAATCTTATTCCCTGCATCCATTAGTTCTTCACCAAAATGACGAAGTTCAACTGGGTTTGGTGCAGGTTCTGGGTCGAACTGAGGGAAAAAGGTATAGGGATTATTTAGAAGGTTTTGAAACTGTCAATCATTGGTCCACCATTCGTCCATTCCTTGTGGTTGGGTGTGGATTAAAGGTTCTGGGATGGCTGGTTCCAGGTTTATTGGAAGTTGGGTTTCAGCAGGATAAGTAAAAAGGTTTTCATTTACAGGCTTAAAGGTATCACAGCTTGCCAATATGAAATCTAGCTCTTCCTGTAACGTCATTTCCTTGGTTTGTTTGGAGCTTTCCCCAATTTCCATTCCTCCTTGTCTAAAACTTTCCTCGATTTCAATCCCTTTTCCTTTATCCATGGGATTTTCTATCTTGGGAATTTTCCTAGTTGCTGGTTTTCTTCTATGCACACGTCTCCAACCCACAAATCTTCTTCTTTTCTTAGGTTTTGATTTCTCCGGAGGTGGAACTTGAAATTCCATAGGTTCTTCCATATCAGCCAAGTAACCAGTAAAATCTCTGGAAACTTCCACTTTTACGGGATAGAGATTGAGTTTTTCCAGAGCTTCAGATAATTCATTCATGCTGTTTAGCATTTACAAACTTTTAGTTTAAAATTTAGTAAATTAATTTTCACAGAATAAAAATAGAATCATAATTTTATTATTATTTTATTGAAACAAAATATTTATTTTTAGTACAACTAATATTATTTTAAAGTTTATGGCTAATAGATAATATGGGTGCTAATACTGGGTCAGGGTATTGGTAATTTAAAGGTCAGCATTTACTGCTACTGTAGCTAACATATAAAGATTTGCCCATTTTTCATCTAATTTATCTTCCCATGGTGGGTTGTTGCCTATTTCCTGGGTTTCTTTTATTATCACCTCTTTGGTTTGTAACTTCCTCATTTTATCTTGACTTTTTCTAATAATCAAACCTCTTTTATTAGGGGAAAGTGGTTTCTCATACTGTGCCTTTCGAACAAATATTCCCTCCTTAGTATCTACTGAGTATCTTGGGGAATTTGATTGGGATGAAGTTCCAATATTTTTCGGTGTACTATCTAATTTAAGATAGATATCCGACATTCTCTGCTTACCCATACTGTAACTAACAAGAAGCCAGTTAATAAAGCACATAATCACAAAACAGTAATCAGGAAAATTAAGTATATTTAAATACTTAATAGGCTTAAATCAATGGCTCTTTCAGTAGCTCTGATACCACCTTTTCCTGTCACGGCCCCAACCTCGGTTTTACCCGGTCAGGAGCCGCGGGACAGGAACTCGTGGTATCTATGATGTGACAGCGGAAGATTTTACAGGATCTTTTTAAAACTCAAAATGCCCAAATATTTTATTTCATCATTCGAGATAAACCCCGTTATTTTACAATAGAGGAATTTAACTAGGAAATTCCCTGATTTATTTAAAACATGTTTATTCATTTTAACCGAGCCACCTCTTCAAGCTTGTTAGTGCTCCTTAGCACGTTTTCCTTGATTTACAGCAGGTCGCCTGAAACATGTTTTAAAAATATTTTATCAGCGGGGAAATGCTGGCGAGTCATTCAAGTATGTAAAACGACACATTAGTTATCAATTACAGCATAAGAGCGATTACAATGGCTTCTATCTTATTTTTATCTGGCGCCGTGTCACCTGGTGACGATGGTCATACCACTATTGGGTCTTTCCCCAAGTAGTGATGTTTATCGCTGTTAGGATTTATTAGCCTAACCCGTGAGAAATTAGTAATGTGCACAATACCCCACTAGCCAGTGATTCAAGATAACAACAACTTACTCCCTGTAATTATAACATTTGAAAATGGAGTATTGTAAAATACTTTTGATAAAAAGAGAATAACTCACATTGCAGATTTATACGGGCAGAGTTTTGCCTACTGATTTAGTCTTGTAACCTAAATTTAAATAACATGCACACGAACTAGGTTAGTAACTAATACAACATTTACGATAACTCACGAGATTAAACCCTCACAACGAATGACAAAGTGCGATGCTTAAACATCCATCGAATTCACGACGAATGACAAAGCATAACCCTAATGTGGGCAGCACTTAAACATCCATTGGATAGTTTCAATCGATTGGACATTGAATCGTAGCAGCGATCGAGTTAATACCCTGTATCGTAGCAGCACCCCACTAATTTTGAAAGTAAATTCGTCTTTTGGACAGTATACTTTGTGATTTTGAATGAAATTTTGACACAAAATGATAGCTCGAGGTCCAAGCTATTTATAGGTGAAATTAGGGTCTCAATTGACCCGCGTGAGCCCTTAGCCAAACTTTACGCGGCCCGCGAGGGCAGGCTATACGTAGATTAGGGCTAGCGTGTCACCACTAGACTTGCCACGCGTGTGACATGTGGATCCGGATGCTTATCCGGTCAAACCTAGGGTTGACGCGGCCCGTGTAAGACTAATACAACTCTTACGCGGCCCACCTGAACACCATTATTCTTGATTTTATTGATTTTTGATGCATGGTATGGTTTCAGGGTCCGGGTTTTTACTTTGGATAATTCTTAGAACATTTTTGAAAGTCCTTATAGCAATCGTGTTTGTTCAATACACGATAGGACGTATGAGAGAATAATGTAATATTATTTCAACATTCATGGTATAACATGTTTCCCATGATTTATGTTCGTATAATCACTCCCTAAGTGTGCCACTTTTTGTGGTCGATTTCAATATTAAAATGGTTGTCAACATGAGGATTATTAAAATTTCCTCAGTTACCATGATCATGACCTTTATAACGATCATTGTATAGTCATTGCACATTTAACATGGTTGATCTTATTACATGATCATCATAACAATTTCCTCAATTACCATCATCACGAACTTTACACCAATTATTATATCATCACATTATATTCAAGGAATAGATTTTACCCATACAACATTCATGGTGGAATCATTACAATTTTCTTAGTTATGTATATGCTCATAACCTTTGAATTGATCATTATATCATCAGATTCACATCAGGGAATGGATTAGAATCACAGAACTTTCATGCTTGTTGTTTCAAACTTTATATATATTCTTTAACAATCAATGATATTTGTCGATGGAAATTGTTTTGCTCAATGGATTATGATATATATTTTTCTCATCACATTCTCTTCAGGGAATGGATTATAACTTTCATGGTCGCATCATTACAATTTCCTCACTATGTACATAACCACGACCATTATACTAATCAGTATATCATCACATTCACTTCAAGGAATGGAATAGAGTCACACAACTTTCATGGTGATTGTTTCAAACCTTATATATCAAGAGCGCATTTGAGGTTTGACAAGTGGAAATTGTTTTATTCCACATGTATAATCAATCTTTTCACCGCATAACTTCAATTATATGACCGAATCATTAAGATTTGTCAGTCCAAAATCTTACATGCATCAATAAATTTACAATAAGCTTTAGTGAGTTTGGAACTTCGAATGTCATATTATAAATAAATCTTGATCACTATTCAATCATGTTTATAACGTGTGATCATATACACAACTTTAATTTAGCTGCTTCATTGAAGACTGTCTATATATATATATATATATATATATATATATATATTCTTATGATAATGTGTTAACTGCATAACTCTATGATACATTACATAGGTTTTCTAAACAAATATAAAGTTTTTAATCATATAGTGTCACCGAGTATATGAATCATATAATAAGCATTTCTATATATGAATTGTACTCTGAGAAAAGAACACATGACTATTATAATAAACCTATGTACATACATCATGCATTCAACCATAATATAATATAGCTATGTCAACAATCATATATGAAATAAAAATTAGTTTCCTAAAAACACATAATATTGAATGACGGATATCATACAACATACATTTTTCATACAAACATTTCAAATATTTAAATTCTCAGGTAATTAATAAAAAGAGATTATGAAGGTAAAACATAAGTATGTATGTGGTAACATCAACCAATGTAAATTATGCAATTTCTACATGATAACATAAATTTACATCATATTATTATAATGTGGAAAATAATAATCTTCTGATAATAAAACAATTAAACAGTTAAAAATTGGGTGTCACACCCAGACCACGTAAAACAACAAAACGTGGCGGAATCGTCGGGGAGTGTTGTAACAGAATTATTGTTTCATAACACATGGAAAATTTAAACTTTGTTTTATTGATTAAAAGAGTTACAAAGTCTTAACAGCAAAGAAACATAACATAATTAACTAGTCTTGCATCTTTTAATGTCACTAACGCTCAAGGTCCGCCTAAGTGTATCTTGATAAGTCCTATGCATCATTTCCCGAAACACATGTGAAAGTAGGTACGTCAGCATAAAAATGCCTGTGAGATACATAGGTTTTATTGATTTAGGATTCATGACTTATAAGTTTAGAAAAAAAAGTTGTTTAACAAAAGTCAGTCATGATCCTTGTAAAATGTTTTGTTTTATAAATCAATTGAAAAGCGATGATAAAGTAGATGATATGTAAAAGAGTAATGTGAGGTTAAATGAATAACCAAGTAAAATGAGTTTTGTATAAAATAAGTTGTTTGTAAAACAATGTCTTGTGAAAAATATGTTATTTGTATAAAATGTTATATGTCTAAATTGAAATGATTTAAATAACGCTATGATATGTAATACCATACAAGCACTTATATATAGGAAGTACCAGTGGCGTATCCACCATGCTTGTGTCATATTACACACGCCTCGTTACTTAAATCACTTTACCCAAACAAACCACCAATGTAAATTGCCCATGTCTAACCCATTTGTCAAATGTCTTTGTGTAAATCATGTCAAAATGTTTATGTCAAAATGCAGTCCATGAAATATGTATATCAATATCAAAATGTCTATGTCAAATGTCAAATATGTAATGTGTAAACAAAATGTTATGTATGGCAAGTGAAATATATATATATATATATATATGTCTACTGATCCACAGATAAAAATGCACAAAACAATGTATTGAAGTAAAACGTGGTTTAAATCAATGTTATGTCTTGTGGAAATGCATGCTATACTGAATACAAACATTTATGCGGTATTGTAAAAATGCATACATCCAAGCCTTGTGACTGTGGTGATGAGCCCTTAAACAAATTAAAGGTCTATCTGTGTTATGTTTTATCGAATTCGGTCATTCCTTCCATCCAAACATACCTAGGATGTCAGGAACGGGAGTTGTCAATTCCTATGGTACCATTACCTACTAACGAGCGGCGTAGCTAATGTTAATGAATGTATATGGTCCCAATTAAACAAACCAAATGTCATATCAAAATGTAAGCATGTGATGAAATGAAAATGTACTAAGTATGATGAACATACATAGCATGAAAAGGTAATGTAAAACAATACACTAGGTATGCACTAAATAGACATACATAGCGTGAAATGTAATGAAAAAAATGTACTAAGTATGCGCTAAATGATCATACATAGCATAAAATGTCATGTAAAATGATGTACTAAGTATGCTACAAGGGACATACATAGCAAAAACACAATGAAATCATGTACTAATAATGTACTAATGAACATAGCAAGTATATGATATGAAAGCATGAAAAATAACAAGTAGGCAAATGTGTTTCACCCCAAAATGTTCGAAAACAGTAAAAGAGGGGTCTATGTACTCACCTGAGATTGCTCAATAGACTTTAGATATCCACCAAGCAAAGCTAGAAGGTTACGAAATCAAACGGCACCTAATATAGGCAACTACATTAATAAACGGACCTAATCAGAGGATCGGGTAGCATGAGGGTTCGTAAACCAAATTAGTGTAGGAACTCATGTAATATGGTTTAACAAAGCCTACATACTAAAACGAAACTTATCCTAAGTGCTTTTGACCCGTTACGACCCGTTTAGGTAGCTTATGCTACTTTAACGCATCGTTCGCGTAAAACGCGTTCGGATCGCCTAACTAGCCCTATGACAAGTAAGATATGCCTAAACATGTTTAATATTATTGCTAAATTAGCTTAGATGTCAATAGTTATGATACGTAGGCTTAAAATAAATTTTAATGTAAAAAGGGCATTTTGGTAATTTACCTAAGGCATAAGAACTACTTATCATACAACTACTCAAACGATGTGACCAAAGGTTATTCCCTATACTACTATGGTCACCTAAAGTGTTTGGTCGGATCCTAATGATCGACCAAATGGGCCGGGTTCGAAAGTATAAGCGATTGATTAGATCGCTTACCTTTATGACCCTAGACAAGCACAAATCTAAAAGTGACGAGCTAAACATGCTAGAACATGTTTAGTTAAGTTAGAAAACAGGTTTGGTATCAAAACAAACGGTTTTGATACCTTAGAGTAGTTTGGTTACAAAATACGCAAGAACACGTATTTTGGCCGAAACTACGACTCGTCACTGAGCCTAGATAACGTGGTAATCAGTAAGTATAGTCACTAGGGACTATGACCATCGTGATTACGCTCACGTTATGAAGTTCAAACGAACTTCGCATTGACCATAAACTAGTCAATGCAGAAAGTCAAACGCAGTTTGACTTTCGAGCTAAAAACGCATAAAAGAACGAAGGAACACTTACAAAGGGTCCCCGCAAGTATTTGATCCAATCCACTCTCAGGTAGGAAGCATATACTTCTACTTAGAGAGTATAAAATCAGATCAAATTGTGGATTTGAGCAAATGGGGTGAAGGGGTATATATAGTTTTCGTACAACCGTTAGGATCGTTCATTGAGAAACGTGCTTCGATCTAGGCCGTACACATGGGCCCATTGTTTTATAAAACCATGGGAGCCCCTAGATTATGCCCATTGTTTGCTAAAAACCGTTTGCAAGTGGGAAATGAAGGTATAACAGCTGGAATCAGGCTGTTTTCAACAATTCTGCATATCTGGGAGGGCCTCGCGGCCCGCGCAAGAGACAACAGAAGCTTACGCGCCCCGCCTGGGCAGCACAGATCAGAAACAAGTTTTGTAGAATGACAGTTTCAGTCCCTGTTGGTGTTTAAAGCCATTTCCGACATGTTTAAGGCCCGTTAAGCCAAATTTAAGGCCCTAAAATGATGCTTAAACATTGTGGACATGAAACATGCTCAAAAATATGCCGGATGTCGGTTCGTTTGGTCGTATGATCGCGATGTTTGCTTAATTATGACGGAATGCGCATAAGCGCGAAAAACGATCCAAATTGCGCGACGAATGGATTTTTCTTATGCCAAACACTAAAATAAAATATTTTAGTGCTTACATAAATTTTTGGGTGTCCTGATGTGTTCAGAACGTAAGTTATGCGCGAAAATGCAAACTTGTGCACTTTTTGACGCTTTTAGTCCCTGAATGAGCATAAAGTTTATTTTAGCACACCGAACCCTTAAAGCCTATTTCTAAGCTATGTAAAGGATAGTTAGGGTGTGTTTAACTTATGTCCATGTTCCGGAATGTCCTTTACAGTACGAATCGACATACTTTCGCAGTTTGTCAAATTTAGTCCCTGTAAGCGAATAAACTTGATTTCGGCATACCAAACCTTCCGAAACTTATTTCCAAGTTATGTAAAGGTTATTTAAGGTATGTTAAGCCTATGTCACTATTCCAGAGTGTTTGTTGCATTAAACTGGTTATATTTACCCATCAGTGCGCGTATGACCTTCCAGAAAGCGATTTAAAGCCCGAAATCGAACAAGAATTGATATGTGCAAATGATACACATATTTATACAAATCCCAAGTATGAAATATAATATTTCATTAGTTTGGTATTTTTTTGATGGCCGTGGAGGCACAGGTGTCATAGTCTCCCCTACTTCAGGAAATTTCTTCCCGAAATTTATTTTAGAGGAAACTTGTGAGAGCTTGAAACATGAAGTTGAAAAGATCAAACAATACTAGTTAGAGTCCAGAACTTCTAGTAACTTTAAATAACATCAAGCTTACAATGTTGGAAGGACACTTATATACAAGTATATAAAGCGTTATTGGTGCGTCCACCGTACCTTCATTACATTGTTCACGTTTTGTTATTGTTGCCACTATTGGTTCTTACACATAATAAATCTTACTGGGTTCCTGTGCACTGAATTTCATAATTATGTACGCGTCCATAATTACGTAATTCCTTGCATAGTTCGCACAGTGTATTTTATAATGTGTAGGGGAAACCAAATGAACAAACCTGTGATGAGTGTGACTAGATCGTACTGTGGTCCTTTTTAACTGAGTCAATAAATGATCTCTAGACCGCCAAGGAGTCCTTTCAGCTTATATCATCACATGTCATTCTTAACCAGATTCTGAATCAATCTTTTGACTGAGACCACTTAAAGGGGTCTCTTTTGAATCATGGAATGGTACTATATAATCCAAGGGTCTTAACTATCATGTAGAAGCCCAATAAGGATTTAAGGTAGTACCTTTTTGAATATCCTTCTACGAATCCCTAATATGAAGATATGAAAGATTCCACGAGGATTTGGATAATGAATATCCAGAGTATACAAAAACACAAAAATGCATAAAAGAAAACACAAAATGCATAAACACATAACCACAAAATTGTTAAACTTTATTTGTTATCATTTTGTTAATTTGTTTTGCTAACTGTGCACATGTTTTCAAAGCACACCAGATATCCAATCAGTGGATTTTGATCGGTGCTTTAAATATTTCCAAGAATCTAACTATAAAGAGAAAATTCGATTTCGATTATAAGGAACCGAAATGTTCGAATTAAGGTACACAAGGAATCCAATTAAGGACTCTGATTTGAAAGATAATCATCCACAAGGGTCTAATTGTGAAGATAAAAAGATCCCATATGGATTTTAGAAGTTGAAGATGTTTTGAAACCTTGCACTGGATGTGCTTAAGTTAAAACATGAAGTAAAAATGCTTGTGAAGTTGTGATGCTAGATATGCCAAGGCGACATATGAAGCGGAATTTGAAGGTTAAGCCAATGTATGGAAAAAAATGTTTTTGAAAACTATGCATGGGGTCTCTTTTAAAGATGTGTTTAATGTTTTTGAAACCTTATAAATAATATTTTTTTGAAATCATAAAGTAGGTGTATTAGGTAGGTATATTTATAAAAATCATGCGAGATGAATTTTGAAATTATGCATAAGGTTTTTGAAATGTGAATGATACTTTTGAAATCATGCACTTGATATAAATATACTATGTTAAAAAAAGTGTTTTCAAACTATATGGAACATTTTTGAAATCATGAAGGTTATTTGTGAAAACATAGATAATGCTTTTGAAATCATGCATTTGGTATATTACTTAAATATATTGTGTTAAAATTGTTTTCAACTATATGAAATATTTTGAAATCATGAAGGTTGTTTTTGAAAACATAGACGATGTTTTTGAAATCAACTTATGTTATGCATGTTGAAAAAAATTCAGAACGTAATGGGTATGAGATTTTGAAAATGCCCTTAGTTATCTAACCAAGGATTCAAGGGCACAGATATGCGAAAAGCACGATTACTCATAATGTCACTTCATTTCATGTACTATGTTTCTTAGAATGAAACGAGTACTTAAAATTTTTTGAGGAAATCATGAGCGATCACTTGAAAGGGAGAATCACAAGAGTAGTTTGTAAGGAACACAGTTCCTGGATGTAGGCATCACAGGGAAACACCATACATACATGTAACTACACTTGTACACCAGAATTGTGAACAACAATTTATTTATAAACAAAGCAAATTGTTTCAGGGTTCAACAAAAGATACAAGAGCAGAAGATTCAAATTATTTAAAGCAGCAGCTTTTTCTAATCAGCCATATGCTCATCCAAGGGTTGGATTTGCATTGACAATCTCTGAATACTTGTTCCTGAAATAGCTCGTCTCACCGTAGTTGTACCAAGTACCAGACGGTAAACGAGCTTAAGCAGGGTTGACTTGGGGTTGGTTTGGACCACCTTGGATTGGGTTAAATTGACAAGCATTTGCCAGGTGACCGATTCGTCCACATGATGCACACAGACGACACTGCAGGTAAGCTCGGTGAGGTGCATTACACTTGTTGCACATAAGTGCAGTACCGACATAAGGTTTCCTGGTAGTAGGTTGAGTAGCAGCAAGGTTTATAGCAGCTTTGTTTTGGATAGCAAAGCGGCATATGTTAACCAAATGTCCCCGTCGTCCACAGTAGGTACATTTGAAGCAGGGTATGAGGTTTGAATAATGACGGTTGCATCATTTGCACCGTGGGGCAGTTCCAAAGTATGGCTTCCTAGCTGGTAGCCTTGCCACTTGGCTAGGTCCCGCTTGATTAGGTGTAACTGCTGCGGGTCTCTTTGAAGCCTTACGCTTCCTTGATTTTGGTGCAGGCTTGTCTTCTGCTTCCTTCGGTGACTCTTGAGTGGCTTCATTGTTGAGACGAGGCATGGCAATGCCTAAATCAACAGTCTTCAGAATCACTTCGCCTATTTGCTGGGCAAATTTGGCTGTTTGCTCGGACATTTGACCGTTGCTGAGAGAAAAAGACATTCTAGAAGAAAATGAAAGACATAGGAAGAAACAAGTGAAAGGTTATCGGATGATCAAAACAGAATGGCAATGCATAAAAATTGCGATCATTTGTTTGTTACCTAAGGCAAACAAATGAGACGGTGACAAATCAAAGCAAGCGAGTCATAATAATGTATTACTGAAGACATGCTTGCCTATAAGTGAACACTCACCCCAAGAGTTCCCAGGTAAGAGTGACTGGTCCGATACTGCGGATTTGTAGGAACACTCTAGCCTTAGACAGAAAACTCAGAGTACAGGCATTCACTCTTCCAGTTTGCACGTGTTCACATTAATTAGAACCCAAAACCTTGACGAGATTTTGAAAACTTAGAGGGTTCAAAACCTAGTAATTAATCATCCTAGAACAGATGATTGCTTTTCAAAGCGGTTTTGAAATTTATGTTCTTGTTGTGGTCGTCGTCTAAGGATAGGTGACGGTATTGTTTTATGACTAAACGCAAGTAAACTCGCGTTAGGGTCCTAGGAAGGTTATAGACTAGGTCAAAGCATTACTAATAACCTAATTCCCTATAACCATGGGCTCTGATACCAACTTTTCTGTCACACCCCGACCACGTAAAACAACAAAATGTGGCGGAATCGTCGGGGAGTGTTGTAACAGAATCATTGTGTCATAACACATGGAAAATTTAAATTTTGTTTTATTGATTAAAAGATTTACAAAGTCTTAACAGCAAAGAAACATAACATAATTAACTAGTCTTGCATCTTTTAATGTCACTGATGTGTGCAAAATGCAACATATAAATTACATCAATTGTGGCATAAAACTAACCCTTTTTAGTACTAATGTTGGAAAAAGTGTGCTTTTGTCTTCCTTTTGTATTTTCAGGATTAAATAAGCTCAAATTAACAAAAGAAGCAAAAAGACAGCAAAATCTAACATAAATACAAGAAAAGGAACAAACGTGACATGCCCGACCCCACGACAGCATCTTCCCAAGCAAAACAAGAAGACAAAAGACTAAACACGCCCCGTGCTCAGCCAGCACGGGGGCGTGCCCAAGTGTCAGCAGAAAAGACAAAGTGGTCGAAGCTTCTATTGAACACGGGGCCGTGGTCAACTATAAGATTCGCACAATCCAGGCAAATCTTCTGTAACAACTCTCATCAAAAGTCCTATTTATTTTATTATTTTATCCAATAGGAAACCCTAATTGTGACACCCAAGTGATTCTGCACAAACCCTAAAATTTTCAGAACAATCAGAATCAGGATCAGGGCCCCTAAAACTCAGGGGGGGTAAACCCTAGTTACGATTATCCATATAAAACTCTGTCTGCAAGGCTAGTCCAGGACGTGGCTACCCTATAATAGCTTCGTGTCCCTTGCGCACCGTAAGGGATTAGGCTTACGGTGCGCAAGCCTGGTCAAAATTTAACTATAAATAGCAGGCATTGGCAATCGAATTTGGGCACTGAAACGACGTAAAATCTCGTTACGTAGACTGAGATATCGCAGAAACACTTCTAAAACACACACGGATCACTAATTGCTGCCGCAATAACAAGGTATTAATTCGATCGCTGCTACGATTCAATGTCCGATTGATCAAAATATCCAATGGATGTTTAAGTGCTGCCCACATTAGGGTTTATGCTTTGTCATTCGTTGTTAATTCAATAGATGTTTAAGTATCGCACTTTGTCATTCGTTGTGAGGGTTTGATCTCGTGAGTTATCGTAAATGCTGTATTAAGTTACTAACCGAATTGTGTGCCTGTTATTAATTTAGGTTAAAAAGGCTAATCAGTAGGCTAGGCTCTGCTCAAATTAAATCTGCAATGTGAGTCCATTCTCTTTTCTCACCGTTTTTATCACCTTTTTGTGATACAATTATATTTAAAAATGCTTTCCAAAATCCTAAATGTTTACCAGTTATACTTACAGTGATTAAATTTTATATTCTATAATAACTGCCAGTATGGGAGGTTTTATATATTATTTGACCCTCGTTACTATTGGCCAGAAAGTTAGCCAATAGTAGCATGACCACAATCACAGTGGGAATTATGCCCCAGTAGCCATAGCCTATAACTAATATTATTTTAACATTAAATCATTAATAAATTTAATATATGTTTGAAATAAATCTAAATGGTGTATACCATAATAAAATAGTCAAGTATAATATATTCTACTATACTAAGATTATATTTTTAGTCTTAGTCACGTTAATATATTAAATAATGATATTACAATTATTTAATTAACATATTATATTTGATAAGTTATAGTAGTTTGACATAAAATGATATATGTCATTTTCTGGGTTAAGTGGTTTTGTGCCATAAGTAATATATTTGATAAAGTAATGTCACGGGACACAACTAAGTCCAGAGTCACTAGTTGAGAGAATGATCAACAGTGACATGTCCAAAGGCACTAGTTGAGAGAATGATCAATAGTGATATGACCACAATTACTAGTTGAAAGAATGATCAACAGTGATTTGACCACCGTCACAGGAATCGCCTAGTGACCAATATAATAATAAGATATACTATATACCTATTACTTGATAAATTCACTATTGGACAAGAATGAGCCAATGAGTGATATGACCACTGTCACATCGGAACTGCCACCATGTGACAAATACTAATTAAGTTGGGTAAATATAAATGTATATAAAAACTTTGATGTTGTCAAGTATAACAATATATTTTATAAAATGGATTGACCTCGCCAGTATTTATTACTGATAAAATGTTTTCAAAATACGTTTCAGGTAACTTGATGTAAGGATAGTAGAAGCCAGCTATGGAGCACTGAAGGCTTAAATAAAGTGGCTATAATAAAAGAAGAAAATTATGTTTTATTTATTTGGGTTTATCCCTATAAAAACAATTGAATGAAATATGGGTTTTAGCCCATTTGTTTAATATTAAAAGTTCGGTGTTTTACAAACTCTGAAATCATTTCCTAACTACGATCCTGATGAAATTTTTTCCGCTGCGTAATTAATAAACACCGATACCACATGACTGGTTCACGGCTCTCGCTCCCGGGGTGGGATCGAGGGTCGTGACAGAAGGTGGTATCAGAGCCACTTGTTTAAGCTATTTAGGTGTTCTTTTAATACCTAAACTTAAACAATAAAGTTAGGAAACTGATACAAATTAACATATGTGTTATATATGAATATATATATGTCGATATGCACATATAATATATCCTGGAAGTATTGTTTTATTTTAATTATTCTGTGATATTAATAAGTGAAAATATTTGCAATTCAGATGTCGAATGAAGTACCACATAATCCAGAAGTTCATGCTAATAATGAAAATCCTTTGGATAAAAATGCTATAGAAAATCTAATAGCTCAAGGAATAGCTAATGCTTTACCTTTAATAATTAAAGCTGTTAAAAACCCCGTAGAACCCACCAAAGTTATGAGTAGCAAGCATACTCGTAACGACAGTTTTAGCCATAGTGTCAATGGAGGCAATGATAATATTATCAAAATCCCCTTTCCCAAGAAAATGAAGGCGAGGACTCTCGGGTGTACCTACAAAGAATTTCTAGCCTGTAAACCAACTGAATTCGCAGGCAGTGAAGGCGCCACGGCTGCTCTGCGATGGTTGGAAAAGACGGAAGATGTTCTTACAATCAGCAAATGTACCGAAGAATACAAGGTGATGTATGCTTCCAACCTCTTCAAGGAAGAAGCCTTAGAATGGTGGAATACAATCCTTCAGGCAAAAGGAAGTGACATGGCTTATGCCATGAACTGGGAAAAATTCAAGGAAATGGCAGAAAGGAAATTTTGTCCCCCTTATGAAAAGGAACGAATGGCTAACGAATTCCTAAATCATAAAATGATAGATGTGAATTGTCGTGAATATACGACAACGTTCTTCGAATATGCAAGAATGGTACCAACTCTGGCTTCGCCAGAACCCGTACTAATTTCTCGTTATATTTGGGGATTAGTTAGCGAAATCCGAGACATAGTCAAGGCCGCTAGACCACAGACTATTGAAGAAGCAGTTGAACTAGCTAACATGCTGACAGATGGACTAATTCGCACAAGAGAAGAAAACAAGAAGAAAGAGTTAGCCCAGAAAATTTTCCAAGAATTCAAGAAGAAAGGAACTGAACCATCACTGGAACAACCTACCTGCAGAAGCTGTAACAAAAAGCATTCATGAAACACCCTTATTATTATTTAACGGTTTTTGTATAGATTACGAAAATAAATGGGTAGTTAAGATTTCAAATACATTGAAAATACGGGTTCATTAAACTTTTTACAGAATTAAAAACTATACAACATATTATGTGTGAGTTCGTCATTTTACATAACAACGATACATAGTGCGGAAGCTTATTTCTTGATCGTGTTCGGTTCTTCGTTGTGCTTGATCGTCCTCCGGTGCTAAAATTATACCTGAAACTCATAAAACATGAGTTTGATTAGTCATACGTAACTTAAAACGTATTTAAACGAGTCCGGGAAGCGAAACTGATTAAAATAATTTTTTTTTCGCCAAAACAGGGTTTTTCGCTCCACGCGAAGGAACCCAGTTGCTCCCTCGCGCCATGCGAGGGAGACCGTTTTCCAGCAGGTCTGCAGCTCAGTTCAGCTATGCTAGTTTTTACGGAAACGGCCATAACTTCTTCGTTATTGATCCGTTTTACCCGATTCTTTTTCCTACGCGTCCGTAATTTAATCCTCCATCTTATGGAGTTAAAATCCTACATCCAACATAAGAAATTTTGAGACTTCTAAGCCTTCGACTCGTTACCTTTTTACCGAATTTTAACCCGTTTATGCATTTTATCAAACAAACGTATTTGTTTGATTCCTATATCACATACACTTCTTCAAATTAATGTTACCTACCATATTAGGTTCTAATCATAGGTTTATTACACAATTTAAACCCATTCTCGCTCGTATGCTTATTTTGACCCGTTGAGGGTATTTAAGCACCTTAAAGCTTGAAATCGCTTTCATTCATTTCTAGCATCTTATTTCTACATTTCTTATCAAGTAATATTCCACTACAACTATAAGTGTGTTGGATCTAATGTGGATATCTATATGTTCCGAGTTTTACCCCTTGGATTATTATTTTACGGCAAGACTCAAATAGAGCCATTTGACTAACGTATTACATCTTTCAACTTCTACACTTATTCTAAGTATTTATCTAATCATGAAACTCGTTTCCAAACAAACTTTAAAGGTTGTTTGTTCAATTTAGCCTACAAGGGCGTTTTGGTCAATTTTGATCCTTCTTTTACGACAAAGGACTTTCAGATACTTGTTTGACCCAAAAATCCGGTCTTTTAACTATGACCTTGTTTAGAAACCATTATGTTTCTAAAACACTACATTTATAACTTGAATTATTCTGTTTATCTTTAAGATAACCAAATATCCAATTTGACCTTGTTTAACTCTTAGAAGACCTCAAATTCTACATGATGAGTTGAATCGTTACACAAACCTGGCTCGGATCAATATATTGACCCGTTACGATACCTTGCCTTAGTGGCGCTCAGTAATAGCGATGTCATCGTTCAATCGATATTTATTCCTGTAATCATGCAACTCGACAAAACATTAGCCGATATTGTCAAAGGGTGATATTTTCACCTTTTGACCCGTTTGGTCTATATGACCATTTACTTTTACGAGATGAATTTATTATCATCTCGTCTACATGACTTGTACCGGTTTACACCGTACGGTCAATTTTCTTATAAATCTATTTCTTGATTAATTTGACCCCTTTGTATATTACGCCATAAAATGTCCTTCAAAACTAACGGTTATCGTCAACAAGTGACCACATTACCGTTTTACCCTTATTAATTGTATTGATTTACCTTATAAGGTAAATCATTCAAAACTCGTTATTTATTAATCATTACATGACTAAATGACCTTATTTGCTCTTTTTAACCATTCCACATGGTTTATCGTTATTGTCTTTTGTTCCGAACCGCGCATGTCGGGTCGAAACATCATAAGTCAAATGTGACTTTTGATTATTCAAAATCTATAAAACAAATAGATATTAAATAAAAGGTGTAAGTTTTAACTTACCTCGTATCCAAGCTACACTTTTCTTTTTCTTCTTGATTCGTTTGACCCGCTCCCTCATCAAGCTTCCACCTAGCTCGTTACGCGTCAAACTATCATCATCGTTTTCAAGGTGGTTAGTTTAATCATAATTTAATACGATTATTCCACCTTGCGCATTTCATATAAAAAATTACCATTTATCGTATTATAGCTCAGTTTGGCTTTTTGAAAGTCAAACATCCCTTAATATATAAAATGCACATTCATGTTCATTAGCTAGTTTAGGCATTTTCAATTTACCCGGTGGGCGTTCCTTTAAGCCATCGTTCTAACGAATCTTTTAACTCGAGTTCATGCTATTGTTAATACTAAGTTAGCCTAGCTCTTGATTATCGAAGACACTATATTGCTTTATCTCACAAAATCTACGGGTTTTCCCTCTATAAGTGAAACCCGTTTTGTCATGTTATTAGGCATTTATCCAAATACTTATCAAAACCAAGTTCTATCTACGAACTAGTAGGTGCCCAATTTCACCTAGGCATTACATCGAACACCTTATGGGCATATTCTATAAATAATCCATTGACAAGCTCATGACTTGTCTTATAACTCGAATTTTCATTATTCAAACTATTCAACACAGTTATTTGCCTTTAAAGTTCTGAAATAACTTTGCATATATCAAATTACACTAGAACAACATTTGAAATCCTAGTGTTCATTAAGTTCTACATAACCCACTAATCACCTACAATGGTGTTCATGGATTTTACTAAAATTTCACATGATTTCAACTTGTATTTGTCTAGGGTTTGTCCCTAGACACTATATTGTTCCTAAATCATCATAAAACAAACATGCAACCATGAATTTCAGATTTTCCCAATTTCATGAGAATTTCGAGTTGAGAGTTTTCATCAAATTTTACATACCTTGTAATCCTCTTGTGATGAGGATCAATAATCTATGCTCGATTTTCGATTTCAGCTTGATTTGAGCCCTCAATTTTGTGAATTATGTGATGAACTAGGGCTTGGTGAGGAGCTCTGGTCGCCCCCTGCGTCCCATGTACGACCAGACACACTTTTGTGTGTTTGGTCCTTGTTATTTTTTTTTTATCTAATTATGTTTTAGATTTTACAAGATAAGCCCCTCTACTTTTGTTTATCATAAAGTTTGGTTGTTTTTAACCCTATTATAAGTTACTTCTGGAAATTAGCTAACTAGGTTAAAATTCCTAGTTAGTAAATTCTTGTTTATTTATACTTTATAATTCTAATATAAAGTTTTATATTTTCGGGGTGACTTTATCGGATTAATTTTTACCACTAATGGTATTTTACCCGTCTTTACTATTAACGTGGTTTGATTACCAAACCCGTTTTTGGGATGTTACAAATCTACCCCCCTTAAAGAGGTTTCGTCCTCGAAACCTTTTCTTACATAATTTATCGAGTTTAAACTCAGTGTATTTGATCCGAGAAATCTTTTAAACATTATTTATACTTTTAACCAATTGTTAGTATTACCAGGAAAGTATGGTAACATCTTTTTGGTTACTTATTGTCTACGTATCTCTTACGACATAATGCAACTTGAAATAACGTAATCTCGTTATTTCCACTAGTTTAGTTAACTTAGCGATATCCATCGCCTTCATATACTATCGAATTCTTTACGAATCCGTTACTTTGTCCCGTTTAAGGGTCTTTAGTGGAATCTTTCACTTTTACTAACCAATTCCTTTGTTTTTAAATTTATTTATTCGGTTCAGTTATACCGAATCCACTGCTTATAAGTAAATCATATTTCTTGATTTGAATTGCTAACCTTAACCGATCTTACTAACTAGACTTATTAGTCCAGTTACTTTTTACCGCTCGTTTGGTTATAATGCGATTCTACTTCATATCGCATTTCCTAACCGTGATCGTGTCACATCATGCTTAATTTATATCAACCTTTCATTTTCGAAAATATCACTTTTCGAATATATCGTCTTGCGCCTATAAGTGTCAAGACTTGAATCTTTCATGCTTACTATTCAAATTCCTATCAGAATTTATATTTGTAAAAACGTTATTTCTTACTAAAACCGAAGTTTTAGTTTAGGATCTTCTCTTAACTTTTGTCAATTATCCATACCAGGATATTGACAGTCCATAATTTATTCCTTTATGACCCATCACGTAGGTTCATTAATGTTTCTCGCTTCCATTATTCAGTTTGCGCTTACTTGCACCACTTAGTTTTTTTTATACCTTATTTATCTCGTTTGACTTGTTCGTGTGAAATTTCATCACTTGTGAACATCAAACTCCATTCTTTATTCGACCCGTTCAACTTTAAAATAGTTGAGCGTAGTTACTAACATTTCTGTTTGCAATTTCTCATTATCTTTTAGTCATGACTCATATTCCGAGTCTTTTGACTTTCTATTTCGCGTTCCCGTCTCTCGGTTTACGCATTCTTTCCAAATCCTACCCATTCATCGGGTATCTTTACCGTAATCATTTTCAAGTAACCATTCTTATATGGGTTTAGACGTTATTTTAATTTATTTGATCGTCTTAGCGAGATCCATCGCTTTTATTCTAATTAATCCTTTATTCTTTATTCAATTCGTTTGACTTGTCCATGTGAATTTCATCACCTGTGACAGTCAAACTTTTATCCCTATGCCTTAGCATTCCTATTGGTCGGTCTGTATTTTTCTTTTTACTTGATCCTTGTCCCTTCTCTCGGGCTCGTTATCCTTACGTAATACGCTTCCGTCATCCGACTTACGTTTACGTTTGCTATCAAATATCTTACTTATTTGATTCTTTTGGGTACCATTTAAATTAGTCCCATTCACCCCACCCTTACTACATCGGACATAAATGTGTCCATCATAAGAAGTTCATGGTACCACGTGTCCACTACTTACTTGGCCAGAGTAAGCGATCAACACCTGGTATACATGACCTTTTTATAATTTTCACATTACACCCCATGTAAGTAATGCCTCTATTTGTTTCTCTTGGAAACAATATCCCGAATACATTTTCTATTCGGGTTTTTCCAAGTTTTTAATCTACATATGCAACTTTCAATTTCTACATATTTGTTGCATATTACTATTTATGCGATTAAATTTTAAAAATGTGCACCTGGTAATGTTTGCCCTAACGGGCTTCTCTTGCCATTAACTTTGTTCGCGGTCGTTACGCGATTTAGTCCTTGGTGAGCATGCTCCTCTTGTCATACTTCGGACCGTTCTTCTATCATATCCGTAATTTGTGAAACTCTCGCTATCCTTATCTGTGAGTGTCCTTCAACTAAAACATATACAACAGTTAGTAATTTCAACATTAAAGGATGCCCGTATTATAATACAAGGCTTTTCTACTATACGCATCAACGCGTGTAATTTCGTTGACTATATCTATTCTATATCATTTTTATTGGTGTAACGTGTATTACACGATAACCATATGCGTTGTTCTCAACACTTTAATCATACTAAACCTTTGATATACATGTACTTACCGGATTTGCGATCAAGCCTCGAACCGAACACATTTGTCAAAAACCTTGAGCTCTGATTACCAACTTGTAACACCCTTATTATTATTTAACGGTTTTCGTATAGATTACGAAAATAAATGGGTAGTTATGATTTCAAATACATTGAAAATACGGGTTCATTAAACTTTTTACAGAATTAAAAACTATACAACATATTATGTGTGAGTTCGTCATTTTACATAACAACGATACATAGTGCGGAAGCTTATTTCTTGATCGTGTTCGGTTCTTCGTTGTGCTTGATCGTCCTCCGGTGCTAAAATTATACCTGAAACTCATAAAACATGAGTTTGATTAGTCATACGTAACTTACAACGTATTTAAACGAGTCCGGGAAGCGAAACTGATTAAAATAATTTTTTTTCGCCAAAACAGGGTTTTTCGCGCCACGCGAAGGAACCCAGTTGCTCCCTCGCGCCACGCGAGGGAGACCGTTTTCCAGCAGGTCTGCAGCTCAGTTCAGCTATGCCAGTTTTTACGGAAACGGCCATAACTTCTTCGTTATTGATCCGTTTTACCCGATTCTTTTTCCTACGCGTCCGTAATTTAATCCTCCATCTTATGGAGTTAAAATCCTACATCCAACATAAGAAATTTTGAGACTTCTAAGCCTTCGAATCGTTACCTTTTTACCGAATTTTAACCCGTTTATGCATTTTATCAAACAAACGTATTTGTTTGATTCCTATATCACATACACTTCTTCAAATTAATGTTACCTACCATATTAGGTTCTAATCATAGGTTTATTACACAATTTAAACCCATTCTCGCTCGTATGCTTATTTTGACCCGTTGAGGGTATTTAAGCACCTTAAAGCTTGAAATCACTTTCATTCATTTCTAGCATCTTATTTCTACATTTCTTATCAAGTAATCTTCCACTACAACTATAAGTGTGTTGGATCTAATGTGGATATCTATATGTTCCGAGTTTTACCCCTCGGATTATTATTTTACGGCAAGACTCAAATAGAGCCATTTGACTAACGTATTACATCTTTCAACTTCTACACTTATTCTAAGTATTTATCTAATAATGAAACTTGTTTCCAAACAACCTTTAAAGGTTGTTTGTTCAATTTAGCCTACAAGGGCGTTTTGGTCAATTTTGATCCTTCTTTTACGACAAAGGACTTTCAGATACTTGTTTGACCCAAAAATCCGGTCTTTTAACTATGACCTTGTTTAGAAACCATTATGTTTCTAAAACACTACATTTATAACTTGAATTATTCGGTTTATCTTTAAGATAACCAAATATCCAATTTGACCTTGTTTAACTCTTAGAAGACCTCAAATTCTACATGATGAGTTGAATCATTACACAAACCTAGCTCGGATCAATGTATTGACCCGTTACGATACCTTTCCTTAGTGGCGCTAAGTAATAGCGATGTCATCGTTCAATCAATATTTATTCCTGTAATCATGCAACTCGACAAAACATTAGCCGATATTGTCAAAGGGTGATATTTTCACCTTTTGACCCGTTTGGTCTATATGACCGTTTACTTTTACGAGATGAATTTATTATCATCTCGTCTACATGACTTGTACCGGTTTACACCGTACGGTCAATTTACTTATAAATCTATTTCTTGATTAATTTGACCCCTTTGTATATTACGCCATAAAATGTCCTTCAAAACTAACGGTTATCGTCAACAAGTGACCACATTACCGTTTTACCCTTATTAATTGTATTGATTTACCTTATAAGGTAAATCATTCAAAACTCGTTATTTATTAATCATTACATGAATAAATGACCTTATTTGCTCTTTTTAACCATTCCACATGGTTTATCATTATTGTCTTTTGTTTCGAACCGCGCATGTCGGGTCGAAACATCATAAGTCAAATGTGACTTTTGATTATTCAAAATCTATAAAACAAATAGATATTAAATAAAAGGTGTAAGTTTTAACTTACCTCGTATCCAAGCTACACTTTTCTTTTTCTTCTTGATTCGTTTGACCCGCTCCCTCATCAAGCTTCCACCTAGCTCGTTACGCGTCAAACTATCATCATCGTTTTCAAGGTGGTTAGTTTAATCATAATTTAATACGATTATTCCACCTTGCGCATTTCATATAAAAATTACCATTTATCGTATTATAGGTCAGTTTGACTTTTTGAAAGTCAAACATCCCTTAATATATAAAATGCACATTCATGTTCATTAGCTAGTTTAGGCATTTTCAATTTACCCAGTGGGCGTTCCTTTAAGCCATCATTCTAACGAATCTTTTAACTTGAGTTCATGCTATTGTTAATACTAAGTTAGCCTAGCTCTTGATTATCGAAGACACTATATTGCTTTATCTCACAAAATCTACGGGTTTTCCCTCTATAAGTGAAACCCGTTTTGTCATGTTATTAGGCATTTATCCAAATACTTATCCAAACCAAGTTCTATCTACAAACTAGTAGGTACCTAATTTCACCTAGGCATTACATCGAACACCTTATGGGCATATTCTATAAATAATCCATTGACAAGCTCATGACTTGTCATATAACTCGAATTTTCATTATTCAAACTATTCAACACAATTATTTGCCTTTAAAGTTCTTAAATAACTTTGCATATATCAAATTACACTAGAACAACATTTGAAATCCTAGTGTTCATCAAGTTCTACATAACCCACTAATCACCTACAATGGTGTTCATGGATTTTACTAAAATTTCACATGATTTCAACTTGTATTTGTCTAGGGTTTGTCCCTAGACACTATATTGTTCCTAAATCATCATAAAACAAACATGCAACCATGAATTTCAGATTTTCCCAATTTCATGAGAATTTCGAGTTGAGAGTTTTCATCAAATTTTACATACCTTGTAATCCTCTTGTGATGAGGATCAATAATCTATGCTCGATTTTCGATTTTAGCTTGATTTGAGCCCTCAATTTTGTGAATTATGTGATGAACTAGGGCTTGGTGAGGAGCTCTGGTCGCCCCCTGCGTCCCATGTACGACCAGACACACTTTTGTGTGTTTGGTCCTTGTTATTTTTTTTATCTAATTATGTTTCAGATTTTACAAGATAAGCCCCTCTACTTTTGTTAATCATAAAGTTTGGTTGTTTTTAACCCTATTATAAGTTACTTCTGGAAATTAGCTAACTAGGTTAAAATTCCTAGTTAGTAAATTCTTGTTTATTTATACTTTATAATTCTAATATAAAGTTTTATATTTTCGGGGTGACTTTATCGGATTAATTTTTACAACTAACGGTATTTTACCCGTCTTTACAATTAACGTGGTTTGATTACCAAACCCGTTTTTGGGATGTTACAATTCAGGAAGATGTCGTTTTATGAGAACACCCTACTGTGACTTCTGCAAGATGACCGGGCATATAGAGGAAGAGTGTAGAAGGAAAACTAATGTTTGTTTCAATTGCGGAGAAACAGGACACATTAAACCATATTGCCCGAAACTAACCAAAGCACCCGACAACAAGGCCAGAACTGCAGACGGAGCTAAGAAAAACGTGCGAGCATTCGTACTTACTACGCAAGAAGCAGAACTGATTCCAGACGTAATCGCTGATATGTAATATCTAAGTTAAGTTATTATTTGACCCTAGTACAAATAAAAGTTTATAAATAAATGCATTCTGTCAAATATTTCATCTATTCAGAACCATAACAGATTTGTTTGGTCTTCACTTTCACTGAATCATTTATTTGGTTACGACACCTTGTGGTGGCATTTTCTTTAATTTGAAGCTTGAGCTATTCTCATTTTCACACCTGATGTACGGATTTATTTATTTCCTTTTTTCTGGTTCATTTTCTTAAACAGTCTTAATACAATTATGTGTTAAGATAAGAGTACACAAATTCATATCATATTCCGGTGTATCTCTAAAAAGTTTCTTTCATCATTGATCGAAAATTTTATAATATTCATTTGGTCTTTCATCAGCAATTGAAAATCCTATTCGAAATGAATATCCAAATTTACTTCTTTAAAACTTTTAGTTGATTACCAAAACGGTGAATTTGTTCGGTCACCGTAATTATTGAGCTATTTCAATCATTTCGACACCTTATGGCGTCGATATAAACTTGTAGCTTGGGCTAATCATAATCATATGAACCATTCAAAACCACGTATGTCTTTCGTTTGACTCATCATTGAAAAGTAGTCTTGATACAATTATGTATTAAGACAATGATACACTAAGCTCTATTGTATTTTGGTGTATCCTTGCAATACAATAAATGTCAACACACTGATATTTCTCTTGTTATGGTTCGATAGTTAACAATCATTTCCGTACTTCTATTTTATTTGAGCTTATTGATTCTGAATCTTCCTCAGTTGACAATCAAATTAATTTTTCCTTTGACAATGAATTCTGTTGATTCTAAAAGTTATTCACAACTTGTAAACATTCAGTTTAGATATCTATTGATCATATATCTCTTTTGGCTCGAACCTAGTCACCTTGGAAATTATATCATTTCATCTCATTCGTTTGTCATCAATTTCTTGAACTAATTCAGTTGAACCATTGAATCCTACTTATTGTACAACTTGTATTCGCAAAATTCGATATTTCAATTTTGTCTCATCTACCTTAAAAAATTGTTTTTATTGACTAAAATGTGACATAAGTCTAAAAGAAATATCATAACCCAAATCTCGAGGACGAGATTTTTATTAAGGTGGGGAGAATGTAACAACTCTCATCAAAAGTCCTATTTATTTTATTATTTTATCCAATAGGAAACCCTAATTGTGACACCCAAGTGATTCTGCACAAACCCTAAAATTTTCAGAACAATAAGAATCAGGACCAGGGCCCCTAAAACTCAGGGAGGGTAAACCCTAGTTACGATTATCCATATAAAACTCTGTCAAATTCGAATTTTACGATTTTATCAACTCAGCAAGGCTAGTCCAGGACGTGGCTACTCTATAATAGCTTCGTGTCCCTTGCGCACCGTAAGGGATTAGGCTTACGGTGCGCAAGCCTGGTCAAAATTTAACTATAAATAGCAGGCATTGGCAATCGAATTTGGGCACTGAAACGACGTAAAATCTCGTTACGTAGACCGAGATATCGCAGAAACACTTCTAAAACATACACGGATCACTAATTGCTGCCGCAATAACAAGGTATTAACTCGATCGCTGCTACGATTCAATGTCCGATTGATCAAAATATCCAATGGATGTTTACGTGCTGCCCACATTAGGGTTTATGCTTTGTCATTCGTTGTTAATTCAATGGATGTTTAAGTATCGCACTTTGTCATTCGTTGTGAGGGTTTGATCTCGTGAGTTATCGTAAATGCTGTATTAAGTTACTAACCGAATTGTGTGCCTGTTATTAATTTATGTTAAAAAGGCTAATCAGTAGGCTAGGCTCTGCTCAAATTAAATCTGCAATGTGAGTCCATTCTCTTTTTATCACCGTTTTTTATCACCTTTTTGTGATACAATTATATTTAAAAATGCTTTCCAAAATCCTAAATGTTTACCAGTTATACTTACAGTGATTAAATTTTTATATTCTATAATAACTGCCAGTATGGGAGGTTTTATACATTATTTGACCATCGTTACTATTGGCCAGAAAGTTAGCCAATAGTAGCATGACCACAATCAAAGTGGGAATTATGCCCCAGTAGCCATAACCTATAACTAATATTATTTTAACATTAAATCGTTAATAAATTTAATATATGTTTGAAATAAATCTAAATGGTGTATACCATAATAAAATAGTCAAGTATAATATATTCTACTATACTAAGATTATATTTTTAGTCTTAGTCACGTTAATATATTAAATAATGATATTACAATTATTTAATTAACATATTATATTTGATAAGTTATAGTAGTTTGACATAAAATGATATATGTCATTTTCTGGGTTAAGTGGTTTTGTGCCATAAGTAATATATTTGATAAAGTAATGTCACGGGACACAACTAAGTCCAGAGTCACTAGTTGAGAGAATGATCAACAGTGACATGTCCAAAGGCACTAGTTGAGAGAATGATCAACAGTGATATGACCACAATTACTAGTTGAAAGAATGATCAACAGTGATTTGACCACCGTCACAGGAATCGCCTAGTGACCAATATAATAATAAGATATACTATATACCTATTACTTGATAAATTCACTATTGGACAAGAATGAGCCAATGAGTGATATGACCACTGTCACATCGGAACTGCCACCATGTGACAAATACTAATTAAGTTGGGTAATGATCGAAGTGTCGCGCTCCGGTCAAAGATAATATTTATAAGCCCAAATTACCCTTAACAATGTGTTAGTGGTAGTAAGGGGTCGAACCAGGAAGGGTATGTGGTTTGTGTATGGACTCGAATGAATTAAACAATTGTGTCACGATTATGAAGCTTACTAGAATAATTTTGTGTTTTTGTTTATTTGGAAGATATGATTTTAAACTAGATGATGTGATGAAAATGAATAACAACTACTAATTAACGATTGCAAGAATTTTGGATACTAGAACAATAATAATAAAAAGGAATCACGCCCGGTTTCGGTAATTGTTAACCTAGGGTTTCTACAAGTTTTAGCTTCAACTCAAATGCATTCGATTAACGGATTTAGTGTACCGTGACTTAGGTGCTACTAGCTATCAACGCCCCGAAGAACGGACAAAAAGACACTTTGTAATCAACACAAGTAAATCCTAACAACGACAATGTACAATTACATATCACCGTTTCACAAAGTCATAACTTTTAACATCGTTCGACAATTCACGAATTCGTAACAAATGTAATACTATTGTCAAAAGTTTCAAAAACCAAAAACAAATTGTCACTAAGATGAAACAAGAACAAATTGAAACCCTAAAATTAACAACTACCTACACCGGGGTGAAACCGAGATGATTAGCCGCTCATGGTTGATGCAACTTGATCACCGGATGTTTGGAATGCGGATGGAGTCATCTTGAAGCTTGTAGGATGAAGAAGTGATGGAGAATTAGGGTTTATGGAATGGTGATGAAGAGAAGGATTAGGGTTTGCGGATGATGGATTGATTGAGATGATGGTGATGATTCTTGATGATGATTTCGGGTTGTAGAGATGAAGTTGAGTGAATGGTAAGTGAATGATGGATAGTAATGGCTCCAAGAACAAGTTCAAACTTCAAAGTGTTGTGTAACCCCCGAATTGATGTCAACAACCCCCTTTTACTCGTTATTTTAACCCAAAACAAAATCAACCGCGCAGCAGTATTGACGAGCCGTCGCCGACGGCCTGATGCCCCGTCGGCGACGGTCCTTAATTGTTGAGTTAGAGCCGACGGTGTATCTTGCTGTCTACGGACAAACCAGGCGACGAAACTTTGTGCAAACCGTCGGCGACGGCCCATATGGGCGTCGGCGACGGTGCCCAGATGTTTGGTTTTCTGTTTCTTCCATTTCTTGAGTCCGGTTGACCCGTTTCGCATCCCGGTGGTTCCATTTTTGCTCCGGTGACCCGTAAAGCTTCCGTAAAGCTCCTTAAACTCTGCTAGATCTGCAAAATACATATCTAATCAAAAGTAGGCTATTCGAAACTAAAACTTATGCAATAACATCAAATTAAGCAATTACAAGCACCGGTTTTCAACCACGTATCACATCCCCACACTTGTCTTTTGCTTGCCCTCAAGCAAATCTGTTGTTCACTTTCACGTGGGTCGAACAACGAATACACACCCCATTCCCGAGACGAAGGTTAAGGTCCAATGTCATGCTAAAGTTCAAATTCTTTACAATTTTCAATATATTTAACAGTAATGTGATTTTAAGTACACAAATGGTTACCCAAGATTAACCCGCCTGTAAAACCAACAATTCATGCATGTCCCTCACAATGTTCTCTCCACTCGGCTTATAAATTGGCTAATATTTATAATGTACTAGCACTTCAAAGACTATTCACTCAAAACCGATTAGAACACATACCCGCATAAGCTTGCAACTCAATTATTCTCCACCATTGATCACGAATACTAAGCACAAGTCAAAAGGTCTTTGAAGGGTTGTAATGGGGCTAGGCAAAGGGTAGGAATTAGGATATTTTAAAGTGGCTAAGGTGATGAAAATTCGATTTTTTTTTTTCATTACAAAAGACTAGTCTAACAAAACTAACTATAAACACCAAAATTAAGGCAACAACATTCGCCTTTTATTCAACAACTATCAACACTTCTTTTTGTGTTTTTCTTCAACGATTTTCCATTCTTTTTCATGACATTTTCTGATTTTTTTTTAACATATATGCAAACAAACAAGAACAACTAAACAAAAACGACTCCTATAATCGAATTTCCATCACACGGGTTTAAAAGAAAAGGTTTAACGGTTATGGGCTATAGGGTGGCCAAACGAAAGGTTTAGGCTCAAAATGGGCAACTAGGGGATTTGTTTGGGTAAGGATAGATAAATGGTTTTAAGAGAAAAGGTTTACCTAATGCCTTAATCATTCTTGTGCTTGTATTCGGTCTATAGTCTCAAACGTATCAAAAGTTGCAAGTTCTACAATATATGACTAATGGTCCACTCAAACAAAGAAACATAGGTATGTAATCTATGATATAAAAGTGGCTCAAAACCTCACATATCTAAAAGGGTATGGTATGTGACATGCATAAAAGACTAGTTTCTTAGGCGGATTATTCCCAAATAACCACCCGTTAAATACCCGTCATGCTATTAATTCGAACTTGACCATGACAATAGACCAAATGGGTTCTGGCATCCCTCGTTGACTTAGTTACTTGTGCTTTTAAGATCGCTTTTAAAACAAGATATTTTTGAAAAATTTTTGAAATTTTCCCCCATCCCCACACTTGAGGTGAACATTGTCCTCAATGTGTAGTATTTAAATGAACGGGTCAAAATCTAAAATTTTTACTACTCCCCCATCCCCACACTTGAGACACATATTGTCCTCAATGTGTAAGAACTAGAGCATTAAACACAAAAGGGATGTGACACGGCTAATTCCCCCAAAAATTCACCCCGGAAAAATAATATACAAATTACACTCCACTTATTTGCTAATCTAAAGATCAAAAGTAAAAAGAGACGTATGCACCTGGTTTGTGAGCTCATTCCTCGTATGCTCCTTTCCTCTTCATGAAAGCGGTTGTCCCACGAACCGAATGTACCTACAAATCTTAACCCTTGTGTAGAAGCATGCTTCTCACAACCACTAAAATTTGTTAGTTACCTAGTTCTACCACTTTTATGAAAATATTACCAAGCTATACGTTATTTCACTTTGATTTATGTGGAAAATAAATTACAACAACAACAAACCTAACTCACTTTCGTAGGAATCACGGTTGCATTTAGCTTATGCAACAAGCCCTTTTAAACCCCCCAATAGCTTGGGAGGACGAGAGGTCTCGTGAGGGTTATATAGGGAACACACCCACAAAGTTCATTTAACTAGGCGAGAATTTAAATAACACAATGAAAATAACGAAAATAAAATAATATACAACAACAACAACAACAACAAAAGACATACCATACCTCTACCGCTGATATCGCTCATTTGGATCCACTGGCGGGTTGGGCTGGTATTGATAACCAGTGAGGGACTCGAACATCTCCCTATAGTTATCTAGCGGGCTTGACTCTTGTTGAGGTGGTGGTTGGTATGGCATTGGAACAAAACTCGAGCCGACTGCCTCGGGCCAATGAGGGGTTGGATCGAATGGCCCTTGCGGATGAGGAAGGTTGGGGTAATCGGTCCAACCCGAATGTTCAACATATGGGAGACCGGCTTGATAATCTCTTTGATGGCGTTCTTGATCATGGAGCACCTTGAAATTATTAATCGCCATTTGGTTAGAGAAAGCCAACGCTCCCCATCGGCGTTGATCCAACTCTCTTTGTGCAGTTTGGTTCCTAGCCGCCTCTTCTTCCCATGCCTGTCTATGGGCCCTTTCTTCCTCTTGCAACTGTATCATGCGTTCCATTTGTGATTGTTGTAACGCATGTTGCAGCTGTTGTTCCTCCAACTGTTTTTCCACCCTCTCGCGGAAAGATGTTTGAAAACCCCATTGTTGCTGCGAGTACGCCCCTTGCGCCTCTTCCCATTCGTTCCTACTAGCATGGTACTCTCTTGCTTCACCAATACCCGCCGACACATTGTCGTAGATCGCTTGATCTCCACGGTTCCACAACCGATACGACGGTATTTGTCTTTGATTCACAAAATCTGCCACATTGGCAGAGATTTCCCTATGCTTCCTCCTATACCTTTGCCTCGGTCCCCGCGGACCGGAAGGATCAATTTCCTCCTCAACATCGGGCATCTCCTCATCGCCCTCTTCTTCATCACCTTCTTCATCACCCCCTTTGGCATTAACCCGATAACTATCCCCTTGCTCATCTTCGACCGTATGCAAATGCCCAAAAGCTTTCACAGTTATTTTCCAATGTCGCCTCATAGAGGCGAAGTTGAATTGATCAATTGGCTTAGACACCCACAGTGAGTCTTGAGGTAATGCATTCTGTTGGAGAATCATGGCGCTAATCAACCTTGCATAAGGAATCATCTTTCGTTTAAATGATTCCCGTGTATCCCATGTGTTGATCATAACAATTTGACGCCACGAGAGCTTGGGCGTCCCATATAACAATGCATGCAAAACCCGACAGTCGGGTGCCTTCACCTTTCCACGGTCTCCGAACCGTACCATAATGTTCTCTAACGAGATACCTTGGAGTATCTTTCCCATCAAAGACAAATCACTTCTCGACTCTCCCGCACCCCCAGAACCTAGTAGGGTGTCCTCTAAAAGCCTCACTGGGTCAGCATCGTTTTTCTTGTTGTCCAAAAACTGATCATACCCATAATATTCATACGCGTCGACCCCAAGTGAGTCAAACCTCGCTATAGCATTCATATGTTCGAAAGACATGACCATTTGATTTTTCCCAATGTTACCAATCAACTTCCACCTATGAGCCGGTCTATCAGAGTGTTCAAAACGAAGGGTGGATAACCACTCACAAACTGCCCCAAGTATACCCGAGTAGTGATATCCTCACACCAGTCAATCACCCGTTCCCAGCCAAGTTTCTCAAACCTTTTCACTATACCAATCTTCCTAAACTCTTCAACATCTACCGTACGTTCACAAACTGTCCTTTCGGGTACGGATTTTGAAACACCCGTAACCATTTTCATCTTCCACATTTTGGCTTCTAACCTCTTATTGTTGTAACGAGAAAGAGCCTTTGTTTTCTCGTCCTTCCATGCCAAAGCCGATCTACTATTTTTTTCTTCTTCCCAATCCCAATCCTGTCGAATAAGTTGCCCATCACCCTCTACTACATTACTTAGCTGTTCCCATTGCCTTTGATATACCCCGGAACCCGAGCCGGCTCCCGAAGATGAACCTTGACCGGAGGTCTTTGCTTTCTTACTTCCTCGGAGCATGGCTACAATCACAAGACAAAGACAACAACAATTAGTACACTCTAAACCTTCAACAATCTCAAACTTTGAACATGGTGAGCAATGTTGAACTTCAATCAAATTAGATGTAAAATCGCCTTTTTAAACTTCCAAAGTCGCTCATTTTATCATCTATATCATCTAAACATGTTTTAATCCTAAGAATTTTCAAGAGAAAATCATGGTTTCGACAATGTTCAACATCACTACTATGTTCAATCATGCCAAAATTTTAGTGTAATCACATCACTAAAGTCAAAGCATGCTCAAATCCCACCCAAATCAAACAAACACCCTAAAATTTAGGCTAACACATCCTACATTATGATAAACAACCTACTCTTAAACAATATGCTTAAAATTTCGGAAGAAATCAACAATGTATGAAAATCATGCATAAATTAAGTGAAAGCACATACCTTTGGTGAAGATTGACAAGAAGAACTAAAGAAAAGTGTAAAATAAGAAGCTTGGATGAACACTCTTCAAAACCCTAAAACGCACGTCCAGAAATCTTGCAAACGAGTAAGAATTGATGGAATTTGTTATGGGGGTTTTGTTCCTCTTTGAAAATCACTCAGGATAGGCTCAAGAAGTAAGTGATTTGGCTGAGAATTGAAAGAGTTATGAGAAGAAAAAGATTAGGGTTCTTGAAGGTGAATTGGGGAAGATGAAGTTGAATAGAAGAGTTGTGAATGTAATGGATGCAGAGATTTGGGGTATTAGGGCATAGATGGATCATGTTGGGCACCCTTTAGTCGATTTGTGTGGCTTAGAATTCGTTTGGTTGTCATTTGAATAGATTCTAAGGGGTTTGGGTTCGAATCTAGGCATGTGTCAAAAATTCGCGTCGGCTAAGAATCTGTGAACCGTCGGCGACGGTATGATGGGTCGTCGGCGACGGACTCGGGAACTCGAGGATTTGGGCGACGGCTTAACACGCTGTCTACGGGAAAAATTGGGCGACGGAGAAATCTGGATACCGTAGGCGACGTCCGATTACACCGTCGGCGACGGTACTTGTAACTTCAATTTTTTATTTTTCAATTTTTAATGATTTTTTTTTTTACAAACTAGGAGAAAAATTATGACTTTTTAATAAAGGGACTATGTACAATAAAAATTCCTAAAAATTATTAAAAATCTTTTTGTGATTTTTTTATAAGTTAAAAATTTTTAAACGCAACAACCGTCAACGGCCCTACCACCCCCCAAAAAATCGTGTATTGTCCTCAATGCACATAACCAAGTCTAAAACATACCTTGTATCTTCGTGACCCGTTCGGAATGTCCGGACTTCACACAATCAAGAGAGATTAGTATGGAACGAAAACGATTAACATAAACACACACAAACAAATAAATAATTGTACATAACTTTACACAAAATGTTACCGGTCCTTGTTAGTCGACCTCATAAATCGGTGTGCTTACCACAAAGCTCACCAATTCCTTGTTTTCGTCTACCTTCTCGTTACCATCAAGAAACGGTTTTAGCCGATGACCATTTACCGTTTGTCGTATCCCATCCTTCGGGTCCTCGATGGTAACATCACCCAATTGTCCAACCCGGGTGATCACATAGGGTCCCATCCATTTGCTTCGGAGCTTTCCGGGAAAGAATTTAAGCTTCGAGTTGTAAAGCCACACCTTTTGCCCAACCTCGAACTCTTTCTTTCTCAACTTGGCATCATGCGCTTTCTTCATTCCATCCTTGTAGTTGGACGCGCATTCATATGCCATTTCCCGTAGCTCCTCCAACTCGCATAACTTAAGTTTCCTTTCCTTACCTGCATCATCATATTGAACATTAACTTCCTTAATAGCCCATAATGATTTATGCACAAGTTCAACCGGTAAATGACAATTTTTACCATAAACCAACCGGTAAGGTGTAGTGCCAATAGGTGTCTTATGTGCCGTACGGTAGTCCCATAAGGCATCGTTCAATTTAATTGACCAATCCTTACGGTCCGTCCGCACGGTCTTTTGCAAAATCTCTTTGATTTGCCTATTTGACACCTCAACTTGCCTGCTTGTTTGCGGGTGATAGGGGGTAGCAATCCTATGGTCAACACCAAACCGTTTAAGAAGTTTCCCAAACCGAAAGTTTTTAAAATGAGATCCTCCATCACTTATGATGACCCGAGGAATCCCAAACCTTGAGAAAATATCGGTTTGAACAAAGTTACAGACTAAGGAGTGGTCGTTCGTCTTGGTGGCTATTTCTTCGACCCACTTTGACACATAGTCAACGGCCACCAAGATATACAAATTGCCATAGGAATTGGGGAATGGGCCCATGAAATCAATTCCCCACACGTCAAAGATGTCGACTACAAGGATTGGTTGCATGGGCATTTCATCCCTTTTTGAAATACCCCCTAGTTTTTGACACTCTATGCAATTTTTAGCAAACTCATTTGCATCTTTGAAGTTAGTAGGCCAAAAAAGACCACTATTTAACACTTTATGACCCGTTTTGTGACCACTAAAGTGACCACCACATGCAAATGAGTGTAGATGCTGCAACACACTTGGAATCTCTTCGTCATCAATGCATCTTCTTATAACTTGATCCGCACACTCCTTCCACAAATGCGGTTCTTCCAATCGATAGTACTTGATTTGGGACATGAAGTGTTGCCTCTTCCGTCTATCCCAATGTGCCGGTAAGTCACCTGTAACAAGATAATTCACAATGTTAGCATACCAAGGCAACTTATCCAATTTCATAATATACTCATCGGGAAACGACTCATTAATCTCTAATGATTTAGGATCCTCATCAACCATCAACCGGGACAAATGGTCCGCTACCACATTCTCGGTACCCTTCTTGTCCCGTATCTCCAAATCAAACTCTTGGAGTAACAACACCCATCGGATTAACCTCGGTTTTGCATCTTTCTTCTCCATGAGGTACCTAACTGCAGTGTGATCAAAATAAATAATCACTTTACTACCCCATATATATGCCCGAAATTTATCCAATGCATATACCACCGCGAGTAGCTCTTTTTCGGTAGTGGTGTAATTTAATTGTGCATCCGAAAGAGTCTTACTCGCGTAGTATATGGCAACGGGTTTCTTATCGACCCGTTGTCCCAACACGGCCCCACCGCATAATCACTCGCATCGCACATAATTTCAAAAGGAAAAGACCAATTTGGCGATTGCAAGATTGGAGCCTCAACCAACTTCTCTTTCAAATTGTTAAAAACATTTTGGCAATTTTCATTAAAATCAAACGGTTGATCTTTTAACAACAAGTTACATAAAGGCTTGGTTATGTCACTAAAACCCTTAATAAACCGCCGGTAAAAACCCGCATGACCTAGAAATGACCTAACACCTTTAACGGTCGTGGGATACGGTAAAGTAGATATGACTTGTACCTTTGCACGATCAACCTCTATCCCACGACTTGACACCACGTGTCCCAACACTATTCCCTCTTGAACCATAAAATGGCTCTTTTCCCAACTTAAGACCAAACTAGTTTCGACACACCTTCTTAACACTTTATCTAGTTGATCCAAACAAGCCTCAAAAGATGACCCAAAAATTGAGAAATCATCCATGAAGATTTCCAAAGACTTCCCCACCATATCTGAAAAGATACTCATCATACACCTTTGGAAGGTGGCGGGGGCGTTACATAATCCAAACGGCATTCGCCTAAATGCGAAAGTGCCATAGGGACAAGTAAATGTGGTCTTTGCTTGGTCTTCCGGATGGATGGCGATTTGGTTATAACCAGAATAGCCATCTAAGAAACAATAAAATTTTTGCCCCGATAATTTCTCAACTATTTGATCAATGAACGGTAAAGGGAAATGATCTTTGGAAGTTGCGGTATTCAACTTCCTATAGTCAATACAAATTCGCCACCCGGTTACCGGCCGAGTGGCTACCTCTTCACCTGCGTCATTTTTGACGACTTGTATGCCCGCTTTCTTGGGAACCGTCTGTGTTGGGCTCACCCATTGGCTATTCGAGATCGGGTAAATGATACCCGCATCTAGCCATTTCAGCACTTCCTTCTTCACTACCTCCCGCATGTTCGGATTTAATCTCCGTTGTGCATCTCGAACGGGAGTCACATTCTCTTCCGTGATGATTTTGTGCATCACCACCGAGGGACTAATACCCTTCAAATCAGCAATGGTCCATCCAATCGCCGCCCGATTAGTGACCAAAACATCCATCAATTTATCCTCTTGCTCCACGGTTAAATTTGAGGCAATAATAACCGGGAGCGTGTTGCCTTCACCAACATAAGCATACTTGAGATGCTTAGGCAACACCTTCAATTCAACCTCCGGAGGCTCTACTAATGACGGCTTCAACTTGGTGTCGATGCTCTCCGGTAAACTCTCAACTTGGTGCGTCCATGTCGGTTTTCCCTCTCTAACCGCAAGCACCTCCAAACCTCTCACTTCCTCATCTATGCTCTTATCCATCTCCACCTGTGACCTGTCAAACATATAACAATCCTCCATTGTGTTTTCCCCATCTACGACTGTGTCGCAAAGAGGTATACACGTGTCAACGACGTCCGCCATATAGCATTCATCATCAACTGGAGGGTTCATAAGTCCGGAAAAAACATGCAACCTCAACCTTCGGTTTCCAAATGTCATGTCAACCATTCCCGTTTTGCAATCAATTTGAGAATTTGCGGTTGCTAAGAACGGTCGACCCAAAATCACCGTAGGTTGCTTGGTTGGGTCCTTGGCCACATAATCAAGTACTAGAAAGTCCACCGGATAGTAAAAATCCTCGATTTTTACTATCACATCCGAGACAATTCCACGGGGTAGTTTGGGTGTCAAATCGGCTAACACCACGGTGGTATTTGACGATTGAAGTGGACCAAACT
The DNA here is from genome assembly GCA_030545235.1 of Helianthus tuberosus. Classification (NCBI taxonomy): domain Eukaryota; kingdom Viridiplantae; phylum Streptophyta; class Magnoliopsida; order Asterales; family Asteraceae; genus Helianthus; species Helianthus tuberosus. Next base: position 3,805 of record JARYGA010008446.1, on the reverse strand, counting down.
CGTATTGGTCATACAAACTACCCGGTAAAATGCTCACGCTAGCACCAAGATCTAGAAGTGCCCGGTTGATTTTAAAATCGCCTACTTGAATTGAAATGATAGGCGCACCCGGATCTTGGAGCTTAGGTGGAAGTGCACCCGAAAGAATCGAACTCACGTTTTCGGTTAAATCTAATTTTTTTGGAAATTTGTGAGTGCGTTTTTGGGTACATAAATCTTTCAAGTACTTAGCATACGACGGTACTTGTTTGATTGCATCCAAAAGAGGTAAATTTATCTTTACTTGTTTAAAAATTTCCAACAACTCTTCTTGTTGTGGACCTCTTTTGTTTACAACCTTTTTTACGGGTCCCTTCAATGCTTCGGGATAAGGGGCGGTATTAGCCTCCACACCCTTTTCCTTAGCCTTAGGGATGGGGGTGGTCACAACGGGGGTATCATTGTTCTTTTTCAAGTCATTTTTATTTTGACCCGTTTGACCATTCTCATTCTCATCTTCACTAGCATCCTCCACCACCCCTTCAACAAACTGGGGTGATGGTGTTTTGACACCATCATCAACGACTCGACCACTACGTAAAGTAATTTTATTAATTGGTACCTCACGTGTGTTCCTTGAGTTTGACCCTTGATGCTTAGGGTTCACCGCGGTGTCACTTGGGAGTCTTCCCGTGCTTCCTCTCATTTGAGCCATTTCTTCCGCGAGTTGGCCCACTTGCTTCGCCAATGCCTCATGTGCTTTATCCCGAATCTCGTTTGTCTTCTTTATATCCTTGATATCATGGTGAGATTCCTTTTGCATATTCAACAAAGCATCCATTTTGGCACCCAAATCATCGCCACCGGTTTGATTGTTCGACCCGCTTCCATTACCGCCTTGGTTATTATAATTCCTTTGGTACCCACCTTGGTACCCTTGGTTGTAATTTCGTTGATAACCTCCTTGGTTACCACCTTGACGGTTTTGATATGATGCTCCGCTTTGACCTCCTTGGTTACCCGATTGAAAATTCGGGTTCATTTGATTTGAAGCATTACCATATCGGAAGTTGGGGTGATTCCTCAAACCCGGATGATAAGTGTTGGAGTTCATGTCATATTGCTTCCTATCTCCATACACTTGATTGACTTCCTCCGTATAGTCACTCGACCCCGTTGGACATTGTTCCACTCTATGTCCAATATCACCGCAACCTTCACATACCTCAAATTGAACCGCATTTACCTCTTTCTTCTTCATACGAGCCATTTCTCGCTCTAAAGTAGAAATCCGATCTTTAGAATCAAGATCTGGAAGTGATCGGGAAACGGGATGCTTCTTGGCTCGGTCGGCCGATTCTTTCTCTTTCGAACGCTTGCTCATTCGTTCCAAAAACTCCCAATCATCGTCTTCATGGTTGCTTAGGAGGGTCCCATTACTTGTGGATTCAAGTCGGTTCCATGTATTGTCATCTAGACCCCGTACAAAGCATTTAACCAACTCCCACTTCTCGATTTGATGATGAGGGCATCTTCGCATCATTTCTCTAAATCTTGTAAAGGCCTCATGTAACGGTTCGCCCGATAATTGGCGAAAAGACCTAATTTCATCACGAGCGTCATCGGTCTTCGCCATTGAGTAGTATTCATCAAGGAACGCTTGTTGCATTTCTCCCCAAGTGCGAATACTATTTGCGGGAAGTGTGAGGAACCATTGCTTTGCCTTATCCTTCAGTGAAAATTGGAATAGTCGAAGTTTGACCTCATCTAAAGCAAAGTTGTGACCCCCGATAGTGCTGCAAACCAAAGAAAATTCCGTCAAATGTGTATACGGTTCGTCGTTAGATCTTCCATTAAAATGAGGAAGTATGTTGATGTAATGTGGTTTACAATCAAACATCCTCCTCTCACAAACGATTGGTGAGTCGTTCTCGGTGACAACTGGCCTAAAACGATCATTCACTCCCCGTGGAGGTCGTTGACGACGATGTGGACCATTAACTTCTTGATCACCCGGTCTTCTATTATCCCGTCTTTCACCTCTTCGATCATCCCTTCGATCATCTCTTCGATCATCTCTTCGATCATCTCTTCGATCATCTCTTCGATTATCCCTTGGGTTACCACCTCCCATGAAACGAGGAATCCGGTTAGGGTTTGCATTGTTGTTGTTGTTGTTATAAAACCCATCATTCCGATTCCGTTGGTCATTGTTTTGTGGTTGACGGTTGTTACCATAACCATCATTTCTTCCACCTCCGTAACCATATTCGTCGTCCCCAACGTAATTGGCATATTGGTAGCCCACTTCCTCATCATCATATCTTCTTGCGTTGTAGACGTTTCCCCTATTCACGTAGCCCCAATCTTCGTCATCGTTAGCCCTATCATCATAATATCCCCCGTCATCCGAATTTTCCGTATGAACACTCACATGTTCCGGCGATTGATAACCGGGAACACTATAAGGTTCATCATCGGGGATTGCATTCCTCAAGTCATCGATGTTGAAGAATGGGTCTTCATTTGCGGGATTGCTGCGATCACGATTTCCCCGACGGTCGGAATTGACATTCCGGTCATCTAGGTTAATGGGTAGGGAGTTGTGTCTATGAAGATTTTGTTGTTGAGGTGTTCTTTGATTGTTGTTGGGATTTTGGTTTTGGAAAGGTGGTGTAGGTGGTCCATTGTTGTTGTTACCACCCGGTTGCTCTTGAGGCATGGGTTGAACATTTTGAGCGGGATAAAAGGTTCCTCAGGATTGGAATTGGTTTTGGTTGAGGTTTGGGTGATTGGAGTTTTGGTTTGCCATTGAACCAGTTTCAATGGATGGTGTATGTTGTGGTGTTTGGTTGGTTTGATTAGAAGCAAGTGTTGCTTCTAACCGGCTTGCTAGGTTTCTTCTCGCAACTCGTTCGATTTCCGGTTCGTAGACTAAAGGTGAAGTCCTCCCGGAGTTCCGCGTATGCATGCACTACCTGTAATCTGCACAAGTAACACACCCCGCGTAACAAGGAAAAAGACAAGTACAAAAAGAAAGCTAAACAATTTAAACAAATAATCACACAAATTCAAACAATATCCAAACACAAAGCGCACGCACTCCCCGGCAACGGCGCCAAAATTTGATCGAAGTGTCGCGCTCCGGTCAAAGATAATATTTATAAGCCCAAATTACCCTTAACAATGTGTTAGTGGTAGTAAGGGGTTGAACCACGAAGAGTATGTGGTTTGTGTATGGACTCGAATGAATTAAACAATTGTGTCACGATTATGAAGCTTACTAGAATAATTTTGTGTTTTTGTTTATTTGGAAGATATGATTTTAAACTAGATGATGTGATGAAAATGAATAACAACTACTAATTAACGATTGCAAGAATTTTGGATACTAGAACAATAATAATAAAAAGGAATCACGCCCGGTTTCGGTAATTGTTAACCTAGGGTTTCTACAAGTTTTAGCTTCAACTCAAATGCATTCGATTAACGGATTTAGTGTACCGTGACTTAGGTGCTACTAGCTATCAACGCCCCGAAGAACGGACAAAAAGACACTTTGTAATCAACACAAGTAAATCCTAACAACGACAACGTACAATTACATATCACCGTTTCGCAAAGTCATAACTTTTAACATCGTTCGACAATTCACGAATTCGTAACAAATGTAATACTATTGTCAAAAGTTTCAAAAACCAAATACAAATTGTCACTAAGATGAAACAAGAACAAATTGAAACCCTAAAATTAACAACTACCTACACCGGGGTGAAACCAGATGATTAGCCGCTCATGGTTGATGCAACTTGATCACCGGATGTTT
>JARYGA010008445.1:0-44575 GCA_030545235.1 Helianthus tuberosus | reverse complement strand
ACTAGTATATAAGAGTGTGCATGGGTCGGTATTGGCTCAAAACCATAACCATAACTGATCGGTTATGGTAGTTTCGGTTAACCTGTTTTTGAATATTATAGCTGGTGGTTATGAGTTGATTGACCGTTAACTATATTTTGTCATAAATGTTTGTACCTAAATAAAAAAAGCTCGAAACAACAGTTGTTTTGCTACCTGCTACCTGATGTTTCCATCTACATTTGTAAATCATCATTCGAGAAAACATTCACAAAATTTTAAATAGTAAATGAAAAAAAAAAAAACAACCTAATGATGCCATTAATTGAATACTGAAAAAAATGTTTTCATTCCAAATAGAATAGAAGATAAAATAAATCAACCCTGAGTTGAACATCAAGCATGAACAACATATGAAGTTAAGAACAAACAAACTTTAATTCATAATTTCATATGACTGTGTCTCATTCTATCTAGTTAAATAAAAAAAAAATACATTGCCTTAAGAATTGTGGATACCAAAGAGTTTTGACGGGACGAAGAATTTTATAACAATAACCGACCCACTAAGGCCGTGGGGTATGGGGCGGGGGTTTGGGCGTGGGTTGGGGTAAAACGCCCAAGGCACCACCCCGGGTGGGCTTGGGTTGGGGCGTGGCCCCTTGGGGCTTGGGTTTCAAGCCGGACGTGGGGCGGGGGAGCAAGGTGACATGGCGGTTTGTGAATGGCCAAAAGAAAAGAGCTGTTGGCCAACGGCTATATTAAAAAAAAAAAATTATTCCATTTTTTCACTATAAAACTCACATTTTACTTCCATTTTTTACCACATTCAACCACATCTTCTATACATCTTCAATTCTCCTTCTACAAAACGAAAAAAATGCATCCTTACAACCGTCCTTTTGACCCGAGCAACCCGTATGGATTCCAAGAAAATAATCCTAGCCCACCACCCACTCGTCCATTAGCTCGTCCATTTTTCATACACTCTCATATGCCCGACATGGCGGGTTATGCATCGTATATCGGGAATCGTGTATTTACTAACTTCCCAAACACCGAAGATTCAATACCTACCCCGTTTTCACAATCGCCCATCGACCTTTCACCAACCTCCATCGACCTTTCACAAAACGAATCCGTTCCCAAAACTCAACCACCCAAAGAGAGTCCTTCCGCATCGAAACCCATCAAAAAAAAAAGTCATAAGAAAAAAAACCGAGGAGGATAAAGTAGTTGAAACCGCCAAACGAAAACAACAAAAATGGGTCTATGCTGAAGAAGTTGCATTGGGGAGGGCTTGATGTGAACAATCTCAACATTCAACTTTAGGTATTCTTAACCTTTGTTTTTATTAATGGAATGGTTATTTTTTATATAAGTTTGTAATATATTAATATTTTTTTATTAAAATAGGAAATTCGCAACATCGAACCGCCCTGTGGGAATGGGTTAGTAAACTATTCCATGAAGAAATGGGTAGGGAGACTTATCGTGAAAACGATAGCTTATCCTCAAAGTGGAGCGAAATAAGCACCCACCTAACAAAATTTAGTGGGTTTTTAAATAAAGCAAAGCAAAACCCTAAAAGTGGTGAAACCGAAGCCGACATTTTGACAAATGCACTGGTCGCTAGGGATGAGCTCGGTCCGGTTCGGTACTGAACCGGTACCGGTACCGAAAGAACCGGTACCGAAAATCCTCAAAAGTGGGTACCGGTACCAAATATACCCGGTTCGGTACGGTTCGGTACCGGTTCGGTACCGGTATTTGAGGGTAAAAACGAGCAAAATACCGGTACCGAACCGGTACCGTACCGGACCGGTACCGAACTGGTACCGAAAATGTCAAAAGTGGGTACCGAATCGGTACCGAAAAGGTACCCGGTTCGGTAAATTCGGTACCGGTACCGGTACCGGGTCCATTTTGCTCATCCCTACTGGTCGCATTCAAATCAAATATGAAGACCGACTTCCGTTTCATGCATTGTTGGGAGATTTGTAAATTCCATCCAAAGTGGTCGACTATCCCCATTGGTAGCGAAACTAACTCGTCTTCCAAAAGGTCAAGGGCCTCGTCCCAAGCCCAATCTGATGCACGAGATCAAGAGTTTGAGGACCTTTTGGATGATTCGCCAAGCCCAAACCGGCCTGAGCATGGAAGAAATGCCTCAAGAAGGCGTGCTAAAAAACAAACGGCATCGGCTTCAGCTGGGAGTTCTGACTCGCGTAGGGGAATATACAGCGACCAGTTGGATGACATTTCATGCAAGATGGATACATTCAACGTATTCCAACAACAAAGGGCCGAAATACGAAAGAGCAAAGAAGCTAGAGATTCTGCTAGAGATGTCCTGAAACAAAGACGTGATGATTTGAAAATTCTATCCCAGCCGATTGATCAACTACAGGGTGACGAGTTAGAAATAGTCTTGGCGTTGAGAGAAGTGATAAAAAAACAAATATAAAAATTAGGAATTTGTTTTTTTTTTTTTGTAATTTTCTTTTTTTTTGTAATGATCTTTATTTAAAAATATTAAAAAATTAAATTTGTGTTTATTGGGTCTGCCCAGCGGGTCAGCCCACCAAACCCCCGCCCCAAACCCCCGCCCCACCATACCGTGTTCAATGTGGGTTTTACCCATGTCTGCCACCCCATTCCACGTGTCAACCAATGCCCAACCCAAGCCCCAACCCAAGCCCTACCATACCCCATGGTCTAATGTTGATTTTCACCTATCCTTTAAACCAACCCACCAGTGAGTGTTTCGGTTCAGTTTCTTTGGTTATTCGGTTAAGTTTTTCAACAAATGATATTTTTTACAAAAGTTCATGACCTTGGCTTTAAAATATATTTTGTTTTGTAATTTGGATTTAACCTAACTATAATATGTCTACATGCTTAATTACTGTCTGGGCGCAATGGAGGGTATCGCCAGAAGGATCACGAGCACTATGAAGGGAGATTTGGGGGGGGGGGGGGGGGCACATGCATATCCAATCAGATCTCTTTTATTTTTTTTATTTATTTTATAATAGTTAAAGGGGCTTTGAAGAGGGTTTTATCCCACACCATGGGCGAGTTAACAATAAAACTCTCGCTTATATGGCATAGACATGACATGATAAAGCCCTTCAGGTCTATATCCCACACCATATAGCCTTAATTAAATTGGCCCCGAAACTTTTGGCTCAAATAATGAATTCCGATCATAAATCTATTTACAAACATTATAGACAAGTTTAGTGTTGTATGGTACAACGGTATAGCTAGGTCCGGTTTTGGTTAGATCAACTCGGTTTGGTGTGGTTTGGTTTTGGAACAAGACATGGTCGAAATCGAGTTAAAAAACCATCCGTTATAGTTTGAGTTGGTTATACATAACTCGATTTTTTTTAAAGTGGCTTATATTTATTTAAGTGCAACATTTATATTCCTTATTTCCCATTTAAAACATTATTTCCTTTTAGTATATTTAAATATCTTTTTATTTATTTTCAAATTCTTAAACGTTCTATATATTCTGTATTGACTTCTAAATATTCTGTATTAATGTAACAACTCGAAAAATTATATCAAATCATATGGCAACACGTGTCCAATCAACTCTCAAATATGTCAAATTATTTGGACGAGAGGGACTAAATATGTAAAATTATGGAAGATTAGATGTGGAGGGACCATTTGTGACAAAATGCCAAAGTTTAGCCTCTGAGTGATCCTTATGGACCGCAAGGCATATGCCTTACGGACCGTAAGGCAGTTATTAATAATATTTCTGACAGTCCCTTACGGACCTCAAGACTTACGTCTTACGAACCGTAAGGTATTTGAATACCATGGGCGTGCTGTCACACCCCAACCGATAGTAGAAACATCGGAGTGAGACGAAAACAAATCGCTCAAAGCATCATAACGCTAGTTGTGACAATATAATTAAATCAAAATTTCATAAATACTAAAAATGGCATACATGATTCAAACATAACTCGAATTGTATCAAACAAAACCAAGATTCAAATATTGTTTATTTCTATGGTGTGTTTCTAAATTCACCCTAACTTGATTCTTCATCACTTCGTCTACCAACCTGCAACATGTATTAAAATAATGATCAACAAGAATGTTGGCGAGTATACAAGTTTGATATATAGCATAATAAGAATAAAATGTTTAAACGTGCTCATATCCCACATGAAATACACATACAAGTTACTAATATGCTGAACTAGTATCACTATATGTCAATCCAAAGTTTCCAACGCAATCTTGACTTCCCAACATCGTCGAAACGAAGGGGATTTAACATGTTTTACTTAACAATACCCTAAGAATCGGGGTGGTGCGTTAATACTATAGCGCTATAATTGTTAAGGTAGGCTTGATCGAAGTTAATGAGCATATAGACACAAATGTATACATAGCATATGAGATTAACAAGTATCAAAATGTTTTCATGTTTAAATGTGTATAGAGTGTGCATATAAACAAGTTTCAAGTGTTGCGTGTTTTTATATATTGTACATGTTGCACCCAAAGTGTTTAAAATGAAAAAGGGATCGAGTATACTCACAGTTTTGCGTAGATTTCCACGAAAACCAAGAGTGGAGTTGATGAAGTCTCGAGATTATGCTGAAATGTTTACACAAGAGTATAAGATTACTGATGTGAAAGGGGGTCGGATCAAATTGTTTAAAATACGAAATTAAAACGGATTAAAACATAAGGCAATCCGTTCGTACGTACGAAGGGAGTCTCCTGATTGGTACGAACGGGCTGTTAAAGTGCGATACGAATTGGTTTTGAATGCTAAACGATAAGGTAAATGATTTAAAACAGTAAATAGGCTGATCGGGTGTAAAAACTGTTGTTAAAACCGAAATGAAAACAGTTCGGTTTGGTTGGCAGTGTGGGTTCGTACGAACGGGCGTAGTCCCTTCGTACGGACCCACTATGTTTGTTATGAAAATCTTGGTTTTTATCTGATTTGGTTGAAAACATTGAAGTATTTGTTTAATTTATTTAATTCAGTAGATAAACGTTTAAATGATGATAATGAGTGGGTGAACAGAATCGAAATTAAAACAGTAAGTATGAACTGGAGTCCCTTCGTACGAACGGGCATAGTCCCTTCGTACGAAGGCACTGTTCTTGATGAAATTCCTGTTTGATCCATCGAAAACAGATCATTTCTTGATGGAAATTAACCCTAATGCAGGCCCTTAACTATGAATTGAGTTAGGGTCTGATAGGTTCCCGATTCCATCAAGATCGTGTCATAATCGAAAGGAAATTATGGTTACGTTGTAATATGTTATGAACATTGATCCAATTCTCGTATAAGTGATGCTCCACAGCAGTTTGACCAAGCAAAACGAGTGGAAACCATCTTCGAGATAGTTAGAATCAAAGGTTTTTTAAAAAGTTCAAAGGTTATGATCAAAACTTCGAGAAATGAAATAAAATGGAATCAAAATGAAGGAGGAGAAATCTTACAAAGCTTCTGATCGCAACATCAGTTTGAGAGTGTTTGCAAGGGGAAATGGTGAATTGGAATGAAGGCATAAGGCCTCTATTTATAGATTGTAGGGTACATTAGGGTTTCCTAAGATTTAAGAATTAAGAATTTCAAATGTTTCTACGATTATTAACCTAACAATGTAATAACATACATCTTATAAATGAAGAATTATTAACATATTCATTGTCATAAATCAATTAACCCATAACAAATAAGTCGTCCGATTGTAATAAATCTAGCTTAAAAGGTAACAAAATTTATAAGATCTTTTGAAGTTGTTTTACCATTTTCTAAAGTATACAATTATTGGAACTTTGATGACCACAACCGACGCAGAAAATAAGACTTTGGACACTCGAATACCTAAATATGGTGGCACAATTAAAAAGTATTTTGATCCGAATATGAAAGTGGCACACGAAGATTGAGGTTCATGATTGGATAACTTTTAGTAATTAAAAAAGACGTCGATTGTAGCTATTTTTAGAAAAACATAATAAACTAATAATGCATCTCAATACAATCTACTTGAAATTGTAAAAGAGGGAATGTAAAATGACATCCCCATACTACTTTGATACTTGTAAACAACTCCATGTTCTACTAATATTATCTTAATAAATTCGGGTAATTGTTTATATTTACTTCAATAGTTGGTAAAACTATATTATTTTTTTGAACGACCAACGAATAAAAGTCTGGCTATTCAGGGTAACCCGATGGTAAGAGGCGACCTCATACGCCTGCGATCACAGACAGTGTTGGGTAGCCCAAACCCACCATCACTAGTTTCATAGAAAACCCGCTACCATAGGCTCGCGGCGGTAAAACCCGGTTAATATCGAACTCGGACTTGTCTTTCATCTTCATTGCTAGTTTTTATATGTAGAGATATCATACATACAATCACTATTCACTAATCATTGTTGAAAATCTTCTGTGTTTTTCATAGTGGGCTGAAGCCCATGTCTCTTGTTTACTTAGATTAGCCCATTGCTTGGGTTACCTTTTATGAACATTACTGAAACATACATGATACATGTACACTAGAAGATTGCCACAGTACAATCACAAATTATTAAGTCCTTTTTATTTAAAAAACTTTTCTTGTTCGATTTTATGCATAACTATATTTATAATTTTGTAAGAAACTTTTCTATTTTATGATTATATGAAACTTCTCAAATATGAAGATAGCTAACAACTATCACCCACAGTTTATGCGATTCGACAAAGTACCTCCATGGCTCTCTCTATAAACAAGGGGCGGGCCCAGTATGATCCATGGGGTAGCGGGCGCTCACCTTTGAAAAATATTTAGTCGGGTCAAGAGGGAGCGGGTAAAGCAAGCCATTGATTAATCTATTTTTTCAATGTCAAAATCAAATGCTTCCTTTATTCTGATAACAATAGTTGTGTTTTATTATTATCATGTACTATTTAGTTTCGTAATTTTCGTTTATTATATAAACACCTGTAAGATTAAATATATTATGTAACAATATTTAATCTATAGCCATTATAATCATTTACATAATAAAGATCAAAATATATAATAACCTATTATTTAAATTAGTTGGTAATTGTTGATGGACCATATTGCCCTTAGTAACTAATTAGGTTTCCTCCTGGGTGTTTATATAAGGAGAATTAAGTGGAGGTTAAAGGGTTACTCAGTTACACACCCCATAAGCATAACATCAAATTCGTCCTCCATCTCCTAACCGATACCCTTTTCGGTTCTCTTAGCACCATCATCAGTCAGCACCCTAAGGAGGAACCAAATCACAATGACAAGCATGTCGAACTCCATTACTGGATTCTCCACTGGACTTTCTGCTGTGACAGGTATGTTTTACTGTTTTCCCTCATGATTAAACAGAACTGAACCAACAACACCCCCTACCTCAACTAGAATATTGATGAGGGGCTGATTACTCAGATTTTAGAATCGTATATGGACAAGTGAGAATGCGAAAAAAGGGTGAAAAACGATTGATAACTCAGAAAATACTAGTTATCATAAAACTTTTTTATCTGTTTTTGTTTTATATGATTGGTTTCTATTATTTATTTTAAATAAACCTAGATGTTGGTTATGTTTACAAAATTAATATTTTGGTTATGATCTTCTGTTTCAATTATGTCTCTAGTTAATGTGTCGGTTGCTTTGACTGAGTTTAATGTGTAGACTAAGGTAGTGTTTGGTATGCAGGAAAGAGAGGTGGAATGGAATGGATGATTACGAGGGAATGAAGAAAAGGGTGTTTGGTTGGTCAATGGAATGGAATCACCCATTCCAAATGGCATTCCATTCCCTCAAAATCATTCCTTCCACCCCCAATGATTTTTTTTCCATTCCATCCCCTCTTGCACCATTCATCAACACCATACCCCACCACCTTCGCCACAACCCACCACCACCCACCACCGACACCATCGTCGCCACCCGCCACCACCTCACCCCGACAGCCACCGTCGCCGCCGCCACCCACTCGCCACCGTTATCACCCACAACCGTGACCAACCGCCAACGCTACTCGCCGCCGCCCACCACCACCATCGTCGACTCCACCACCAACCGCCGCCGCCACCTTTGCTGCCACCCAACACCAAAGGCCACCTTGCTGCCACCACCACTCGTCGTCACCGTCGCACCGCCACTCGCCACCACCACCACCACCACCACCCATCGCCGCCACCGACACCCACCTCCGCCACCTATAACCACCCACAATCACTATCACCGACCACCACCACTCACCGTTGATTTTATTACTCTGTTTTTCTTGCCTACCGAACAATACACAATAATAATTCATTCCATTCACACATGGTAACCAAACAAGATATGGAATGGTAATGATCCATTGCATTCCCTCGTCCATTCCATTACCCCGTCTATTCCATTCATTTGTCCATTCCATTACCCCGTATCAAACAGACCCTAAGGGTGTAAGGAGTGCATGCCTAAAAGAGTTAGAAAAAAACATAAGGGGTGCATGCCTAAAATGAGATTAGACAAACAATTAAAAAAAAAACAAAAACAAAAACATTTGGTTGGTTGATTTGGGTATGAGTCCCACCACTTCTCCCTCTCCTTTTCTTTGCCGCATGTGACAACTACTCGCCGAAATCACATCTTCATCATCATTGCCGATCGGCACAAGGCGGTGGCGGTGGACATGCCTCTCTGCATGTGGGTTGCCGATGGGTTTGCCTAAACCCACCCCGCACACCCTAATAGACTATCCTATAAATAATAAAGGCTCGTTTGTAATGTTTATAACAACTTTTAATATTATAGTAAATTTTGTCCCATTTGAAGTTTTCTCTAAATGTTTGCTGGAACATATCTAGCACTTTTATCGCTTTCATTAAGCGTCAAATATCCACTACCCCATCTTTTAAGCTATAATTTGGTGGTTTAAAACTTAATTTTAATAGTTTAGATGAGAGCTTGGTTTAAAAAAGCGTGAGGCGCTCCGAAGCGTTTTGGTTCCAAAAGATTTAAGCGAAGCTTCAAGCGCGAAGCGAGAGCTTCACGTATACGAAGCGCTCATAATAAAAAAAATATTGTACACATCAATATGACCTATTCTACTTGTTAATCAATAATAAACACAAAAACATGATTAAAACACACTTAACACATAAAAAACATAGTTAAAACATGAATTAAAGTCGAAACACACTTAAAACATAAACATAAAAATAGTCTTTAATCAATAATCATCATAATCAAGTACGTATTCATCTCCATCAATATCACTCAATCCAATATCTTCTTCAAACATAGGAACAAACCTCTTTGAATGCTGATTATTGGGGAAAGTATGAAGAATTGCAGGAGAAGAGGAAGAGATCGGCTGAATATGTTAAAAGATAGCTAACGTTCTTTTTTTGAGTTAATAGCCAAAATGGTCCCTGAGGTTTGCTCATTTTTGCCACTTTAGTCCAAAATCCAAAATTTTTAAATCTGGGTCCCTGTGGTTTGCATTTTGTTGCCATTTTAGTTCAAATTTCAAATTTGACCAGATTCTCCAACTTAAACCTTGGTATTTTGTGTGTATCTGAAGGGCATTTTGGTCATTTTAGATCTATTATAACTTAATTATATATATAATACCCTAAAACAATTATATATATACACACACACATACATACAGATAACTACCACCACCACCCCCACCACCGCATCATCCCCACTGCCGCCAACACCACCATCCCACTGATCAACCTTCAACTTTAACCCCTATGTCTCTCTCTTCTATCTCTTTCTTCTCTCTCTTTTCTCTCTCTCCTCTCTCGAACACCACCGCCACCGAACTCTACCACCGCCTTTGAACTCCACCACCGCCGTCGTCCCTGGTGTAAAGGCTCCTGCAAATCCTCCACCTCCTCCCAACATTAACAATCGCACATACATGAATAAACCCTAAATTATCACCTGCGAGACCACGGGTGCGGCCATGGTTTTTTGTCAACTCGTCTGGTAGGTCCGGTTCGCGACCATGGCTCCGGCCGAGACCACGGTGCGGCCACGGCCACCGCCTTTGAAACTGGTGTTAGTGTCGGATCCTGCTGATTTCTTGTTGTTCTTGATGATGTCATCGAGTGCCATGTCGAGTCGTGAAGCTTTTGGGGGGAATTTATCGTTAGGGTTTATGTGAGGAAGATGAAGTTTGGGGGGAATTTGGAAAGGGTTTGGGTTTTATGAACGGCAGAGGGAGAGAAGAGAGAGAGAGAGACAGAGGGGCCCAGATTTGAAATTTGGACAAAAATGCCCTTCAGATAAAGACAAAATACCAAGGTTTAAGTTGGGGAATCTGGCCAAATTTGAAATTTGGACTAAAATGGCAACAAAATGTAAACCACAGGGACCCAGATTTAAAAATTTTGGATTTTGGACTAAAGTGGCAAAAGTGAGTAAACCTCAGGGACCATTTTGGCTATTAACTCTCTTTTTTTAGGGTAAAGAAGTAGTGGCCTCATTTAAACCCTATTTAAAGACTATTGGGCCTAAATAAATGACCCAAATGTGACCTGATTAGGCTGAAGCGTCGCCTCAAACCAAGGTCGCTTCGCGCTTAAAGTCGCCTTAAAACACTTCACGTGTTGTGACGCCTTAGAGCAAAAAAAATAACATTCCAGCGCCTCACGTTTTTTTAAACCAAGGATGAGAAACTCAACCATAATGGCTTTTAATAGTCTGTTCTTCATTTGTTTGAAATTTTAAACATCTGTGATGTAAAATACAAAATATATAAACAGTAATACACTTTATACATAGTAAATACTAAATAGTTGGTATTTCTACCGTAATATAAAGCAAAATCATGCATATTCATCAAAACTTTGCTTTAACTTGCTCAATTAGATATTTCAAACTACTCTTCATCTTTGTCGACCATATCCGAATGTGATGTCGAATTTGTGTGCCTGGCGGATTGATATGATTACGAACCCTTCTTCTCTGAAGTCTCTCCTGCAGTGTTTACATAGTAAGGGTGACCCATCAATAATAAGGTTGGTTGTAGCCATCCCTTAACTAAAGAGATTATTGTATTCTATTTGAAACAAAATATGACATCAAAACAAAAGGTTAACAAGCACGCAATAGATAAAATGTTTTGTAATTTAAAGAGGGTTTTGATTTTTGTTTGACAACAACACAAATAAACAATCGTATCCAGTAAAATCTCATTCATAGCAAGCTATTGGCAGGGTTAGATGAGGAAACTAGGGGTGTGAATTTCTGACACGACCAGAAAATCTGACACGAATCGAACACGAAATTCTCGGGTTTAGGTTTAATCTAAACAGGTTCGGGTCAGTTTCAGGTTGAACCCGAGATACCGTTTAGCTAACCAAGTCGGGCTCGGGTCAACCTGATCGGGTTGGCGGGTTGACCCGTTTAACCCATTTATATTATATTTTCTTTTACAATATATTTTATGTTGCCATAACCATAACTTAAAAAGAGAATTAACATAAGATTTTATAATTAAAATGTAATTCTATTATATACATTTGTCTCGTTTGTGGAAAACTTTTAATTTTAATATATTAATTTGCGAAAAAAAAAGTCGGGTTAAACAGGTCGTGTTTAGATTCACATGCATGACTTGATTTTTAGGTTCATCTAAAATTTTCGAGTTTAGTTCAGATTTCACCACTCCTAAAGAAAATCTTTCCCTATCAAAGCCTGAACTTATTTCAAGTCAAGCGGTTATTGCGCGTTTGTTTCCTTTCGGTTGGAATATATTTTATGCTTCTAATACTTTTCTTTATAATTTCTGGGAACAATTTACTAAAATGAGTTTTGTCTAAGTAGGCTAAGAAGTATTGTGATAATGACATGTGTCACTCCTTATAAGTATGAAGGAAGGACATTTTAGTACTGAAACATTTTGGTCCTTGTAAGTAGGAGTATGAAGATGACATATGACACCCCTTTTGTTTTCACAAAAAATAAAACAAAAAAAATTATGTACAAAAAATATAGCACAAAAAATCAAGTACAAAAGAAATATAGCACGAAAAAATCTAATACAAAAAATATAGCACAAAAAAAATTCAACACAAAAGATGTTATACAACATAAAAATACAACACATTTTTTAGGGTTTTTTTAATTTTCATATTTTATTTAGCAATAGGATACTCAAATTAAAGATAAAAAAAAAACTCGATTTTATGGTGAAGTTGTTTTTTTATGAAAAAATAACATCGTATAAAAAATTATGAACATTTAAAAAACAAGGGTGGAATATGCGTATGCATGTTGAGAGAAAAAATCAATAAACAAGAGAAACACCCTGACACGTCTCTTTTTTTTTTCTTACATTTTTCATCTTGAAAAATTAAAGATTAAGATTCATTTACGTCTTGCAAAATAAACTTTTTACTTAATCCTACCTCTAAAACAACAAGCATAATATATGCCAAATAAAAAATTGTCATAGTGTAAATACCTTGCACTTGGTTAATGTGAAGGAAGCACTTGGAGAACCATCTAGAAAATACTTCATGATTTCAGTAGATAAAGGTTTTTCAAGAGGTTTAAATATTTCGTAAAATTCTAAACTCTTTAAATTAGTAAATGGAGAAGGTGGACTTGAGATTAGTTCCATGGAAGCAGAAAGAAACTGCACAAAGAAAGCAATTTAGGGGTGTTCATAAACCTAAATTCCTAGGAACTTGGAACAGGTCGCGTTTAACGATTTAGAACTTGAAACAGGCCGCATAAATCTATAGTTTTAACGATTTAAAACTTGGAAAATCGGCCATTGAACCTTTATCATTTAATTTTTCATTTATTTTAGGAAAAAAAGTTACGTGTATGTATTAAATTCATGAATAATCTTTATCATTATTTCAAAAATTAATACAAAATTATGTTCCAAAAAACTTTTTGTTTTGTCTAAAAGACTAAACTGGTGAAACTGTGTAAAGTGGCGGGTTAGGTTTACATTTTCCCAAAACCGTAGTTATGGGTTCAGCCAAAGTTTTCACCAAAACAAACTCTACGAACAGTGAACGCCTTTAGAAAGTATGTTGTCCATAAAAGAAATATTTATAAAATATACCTCAACGAGTTCCACGTTCAGTGCAAGAAACTTGACACCATGTAGGTGTTGAAGTAGACCAAATATTTTACTAGCATCTGCCTTTAAACTACCTACATCCAACTTCTCCAAAGAATGCAAAGTGTCTTTAGAGATATGCACAGCTTGATCACCTTGAAAGAGCTTCCCTTTGGCGTCATAAATAGGAAGATGAGATAGACGAGGATGACAAATACGAAAACCCTCTGATCCCCTCATTGTGCAAAAAGCTAAGGTGAGACTCTTGAGATTCACACACTTGGAGAAAAGACCTATGCACTTATTATCAGTATTGTCATTATATAATGTAACATACATTTTTTTTTGAACGGCAGATAGTCCAGCTGGTTTTTACACACAGCTGGGTATACAAGTAACCCGGGTTCGAATCCGGAAGTCCCTCCAATAAGGGCAGGATATCCCGGCCCTCACCAGCTCGGGGTTTGACCGAAGTCTGAACTGGATCATAGGCTTACGCCTCACCCGGTCCGTTCCAGGAGGAAACCACGCATCAAGTGGCAATGTAAAACCCCCTGGCCTCACCTGCGCCCAATGGGGATCGAACCGGAGTCCCCAAGGAGACCCCAAATCCTTTCCACCACTGAGCCAAAGGATCATTGGCATATAATGTAACATACATAAGATGCAATGTTGTTAAACCTAAGAGTTCCCATTTCGATGTAGGCGTAAGCAATGGTACCCAGTAAATTCCATACAAGGTAAGATGTTTTAGAGACTCGGAATTAAAGAGAGAGACCGGGCCTGTAATGTCATGCCCATATAAGGATTTAAGTTTCAGTTTTTGAACATCATAACGTAATGCATAACTTAGAATTTTTTCGACATAATACCAGTTTAACCGACCATAGCTAAGGGTGATTGAAGACAGTCCAATTAGATTATTACGGTGAGTTAAAACATCCATAACAAATTTGGAGGGAACGTATGAAGTACGAAGATTCTTTTGTGAGAAGTTGAGATAGGGCAATGTAGTCCATATATACCTCCATCTAGATAATAAAACACTCGTCATAATAGCATCTTTAATCCCAATAAAAGATAGAATTTCGTGGATAAGATCATCAGGCAAGCGACTTAGGGCATGTTTGGCAAAGCTTATTTTAACAACTTATTGACTTATTTACTTTTTGAAAAGTTAAAAGGTGTTTGGATTAGCTTATTATGTGAGGGGGAAAAGTAAATAAGTCACTCCATCCTAACTTATTTACTTTTCCAAAAAGTCAATAAGTTATAAGTTGCTCCAAAATAAGCTTAGCCAAACATGCCCTTAGTCTATCATATCCTTCGTAATCAATAACTAGAAAAATATTTTTCAAAGAATATAAGAAATTCAAGTAAGACCACAACCCATTATAGTATAATCTAATAATACTTTGATAAGTGATAACATGCGGATAGGATTGTAAGTGGTTTGACTTTGGTTTCTTGTTGGTCTTCTACTAAAAAAAGCTTTATATTTAAGAATATAATACGAGTATTATATTATAGATATCATAGCTAGTTTTTATAAAAAAAAATGTCTACCAAAAATGTGACTTTGGCTTGAAAACAAAATGATTTTTTTTACTAATTTGGACTTAACTTACTCATAACATGTCTAAGAACTTGAGTGACTTAATATAGAAATTTAAAAAAATGGGATAATTCATGTAACAATATTTAATTATGAAGTAAAAAAGTTATAAAACCAATTAAGAACACAAGCTAACATAGAATAAGAAAACAAAACAAAACATCAAAGGTAAAGCTGAAGACACCACAACACAAGCCCTTGTATGTGCCGTGTTTGTGTGTTTTATGTGATATATATAGGATTTCATAAGCTTGCGATTTATATAGGATTTCATAAGTTGGGATGCAATTTATTTAATGTGGACCAACAATTTGGTTGCAATTTATTTGGCCTGTAAGTTTTGTTATAAGTTTCTTTTCTGTTATTTACAGTGGCGTCTCTGAGAATTCACGTACCCTGTTCGAGCTCGAAAAATGGGCCCATATGCTTTAACGATAAACAACATAATTACGTATTTCTTTTTTTTTAATCATTTTAGTATTGGATTGGGCCCAATAAACCTATTGTTAAGTTGGGTAAATTATAAAAAAATACAAATCTTTTGATAATGGGCCTCTATATTAGATTTGTTATGCGTGTACAATTTAAAAAAAAAAAAAAACATATATATATCGATTTTTTTAAAATCCCGTGCCCCTCGAAAAAACGGGCCTTGTGCGGAAGTCCTCCCCGCACACCTAAAGAGCCGCCCATGATTCAGGGCTTCGGGAGATTAAGGCCTGTAGCATCAGCCATAAGAAATTACTCGTCTGGAGGCAAAGAGGTGATTTGAGTTTTGTTTTGTATGCTTGTTTATTATCTTGAGTTTGTGTTTGTTTTCGCTACAGAACTAGCCGATAGGGTATTAGAGTTAGACCGTTGGTTAGTTAATGAGCTAAGGTAGATATGAATTGCACTTTGTGAACAAGAGTAATTCGATTAGCAAAAAAGAAATCGTTTGAGAAAAAAGTTTTGGATGATAGTTTAGATTCAATATATCGCAGGAAGAAATAAAAAAAAGTTACAAATACAGGATGTAAATGTTATTTAGCAAGTTTAAGAACCATCTGGTATGATTATATAGGGACCGATTGTAAGTCAAAGGTGCAAGGACCACTGAATCAGGAAACATGGGACCAATTGTAACGCACGTAATATTCTTCAGAAAGTTGTTTTTTTTTTTATTTATGTTTTAAGTTTATACTTTATACAGATGACAGTGCGAGACGCTTTGAACTCTGCTCTTGATGAGGAAATGGCTGCTGATCCTAATGTTTTCGTTATGGGTGAAGAGGTAAGTGTATTATATAAAAGTTCAAAGCTTCTCTATCATTTATATGATGATGCTCACCTTTTTATGGTGTGCAGGTTGGAGAATACCAAGGTGCATACAAGGTTAGAATTTCATGCTTTTCTTCATTTCCACAAAAGAAATAACTAGAGGTGGTAAAATGGGCGGGCCGGCATGATATCTTTGTGTGTTTTTATCCACTGTACATTTTTTTGCTAGATAACCAAGGGTTTATTGGATAAATATGGACCTGAAAGGGTTCTTGATACCCCTATTACCGAGGTTCGGAAGTTATTCTATTCAGTTTCACTGTTTTACTATATATATACCTTTTTACAGCTTCTATATCTGAAAATACTTTTCAGGCTGGGTTTGCCGGTATTGGAGTTGGTTCTGCATATCATGGTCTGAAGCCAGTGATAGAGTTTATGACTTTCAACTTCTCTATGCAGGTTACATCATCTACATATTACTAGCGTTTGTTTCAATGTATGTGTTTGATTGTTTTAACATTCTGTTGGTAATGTTTTGCAGGCGATTGACCATGTTATCAACTCTGCAGCAAAGTCAAACTACATGTCTGCTGGGCAGATTAATGTACCCATTGTTTTTAGAGGACCAAATGGGCCCGCTGCCGGTGTTGGTGCTCAACATTCCCAGGTTTGTTTTTAGAGGACCAAATGGTTTTCATGATCATCTTATAATGATAAATATCAATAATGTTTGAAGTAAGATGCATCATGCATATCATAAACGCTTTGGAAAATATTAGGCTTTTTGTTGAATACTGGTGTTTAGGAAGTAATTAACTAATATGTTCATCATATGTTATGAGAAAGGACATATTTTTTTGTTACCAACATTAATATTAGGTTCTTTGTTCCACATCTTGCATCAAAAAGATAAAAACCGTTGTCTTTTGTTTTTTTTTTATCCTCCAAGAAATAAACATAAAGAATTATAATGCCTTTATGCTTGCATTTGCGATACAGTGTTATTTATGGTGCATGCAGTGGCGTCTCTGAGAATTCACGTACCCTGTTCGAGCTCGAAAAATGGGCCCATATGCTTCAACATAATTACGTATTTCTTTTTTTTTAATCATGTTAGTATTGGATTGGGCCCAATAAACCTATTGTTAAGTTGGGTAAATTATAAAAAAATACAAATCTTTTGATAATGGGCCTCTATATTAGATTTGTTATGCATGTACAATTTAAAAAAAAAAAACATATATATATATCGATTTTTTTTAAATCCCATGCCCCTCGAAAAAACGGGCCTTGTGCGGAAGTCCTCCCCGCACACCTAAAGAGCCGCCCATGGTTATTTATTAGGAGGTACCAATTTATTTGGCAACAAGACATGGGATGCAAAACATGGGCGTAGCTTAAGTAGGGTGGGAGGGGGCGGCCGGCCTCTACAAACTTTTCGCTCAGTAGTGGAGAGTATGTAGTTTTCGTATAGAAATTTTTGGGTATATACGTTTACGACCCCTCGGTTTATAGAAATTTTTAGGTCCGGTGACTCCCCCCCCCCCCCCCCCTCCCTCCGGTCGGAAATCTCAAGGTTCGCCACTGATGCAAAACATGGTTCATGAAATAAGTTGTTTCGTAACATCATAAAAACATAGTTCATGCAAAAGATCGAAGGGATGAGATTATTAAGTGAAACATCAAAACATGGTTCGTGATAAAAATAAAAAATAAACTCTAACTAACAACCCTAAGAAAAGATGGTTCATGATCGAGTTCTTGAAATAATTGAACGTGACATCAAAATTCAAAACATATATTGAAATTCAATTCCAATCGACAATAAAAAAGCAATTTGTATTTGTTCTTCATTGATGAGAACTTATACCTAATATTTTCATAAATATATGAAAAATAACGATTAGAAGTTTGATGAATTACCTATCAACATAAAAGCACTTGGTTATTATCATTGATTATAATCTTTTTATTTTTATTTTGAGCAATTTTTAACCTTTTACTTTTGATTTGATTAGACGCTAATGAAGACTCGTGCTAAAACTCGCCATATCCTTAGACGAACTCGATATCTTACCAATACTATATTATGCCAATGATGGGTGCAATTGTCCAATGTGAAGCGCAATGTGATAGTAGTTTATCGTATTTTTATAAATATTAAAACTTGAATCAGTGTATAAAACAAGTAAAATTATTAGCTTTTTACGTGCACGCCAAAGACATTTATCTAGTCAAAACAACATCATATCCATGTTCACATACAAATCATCATCATCATACCCTGTAAATCCCACCAATAGCAAAACAAAGGTATGGTCTAAAAAGGATAAGATGTAGACAACCTTACATCTACCCCGTAGAAATAGAGAGGCTGCTTCTAGTGAGACCCCCCAGCTTGATAGTAGTTTTGCATCAAGCGTTGGACATAAGACACATAACACTCGGCAATCGGGACAAAGACCAATTAATGCATGTACCCTTTTGTCTTTCAGCTATCAACGCCACCACATGATCAACCGTCCTCAGCTTTTAACTTTATTTTCACGAAATTAGTAAAATAACGTTAAAATTAGTGCACTGAGCTTATTTATTGGGCTGTACATATGGGAGATGTGGCCTAACTGGGCTTGGTTGTTGTTACTGGGCTTATTATTGGTAGGCTTGGTTGTTATAACAGAAAGTGTTCCAGTCTTGCCGAAAATTCAGTGTTGGTGGTCGCTCGTGGTGGTGTGACACTGATGCTATTTGGTATGGTTTTACGCCTTCGCCACGACGAGGGATGCTTAATACTAGTTATACTTAAAAAGCATCTAAGGTTTCATTCTTATTATTTAATTTTACTACTATATTGATTTGGTTTAATGGTTCCGTTACAACGCATGGTACAATATGGGTTTTGGAGATAAAAGCAAGTGTTCATAGAAAGATACATAGAAAACTTGTACCCTGTGATTGTGATATCTCAATAAATAGTATACACGCATGGTACAATATGGGTTTTGGAGATAAAAGCAAGTGTTCATGGCATTTTTGCATATGATATAGATATTAATGTGTTAAATGGGCAAATTTATGTAGCAAAACATCTAAAGAGTGAAAGCACATGCATATTTGGATAACCTCAAGAACGTACTATATCAAGTTCATAGAATATGTATGGACTAAAATAGTTAGATCGAGTGTTATACAACTCGAGATATTTGCATAAAGAGGGATATAAGTTTAATTAAATTAGCCATGTTTTATCGGCGTTCTACTTTTAAAAGTTCACTATAATCGCAGTTTACAGTGATAATGTCTAGGCATCATCGAGAGAAATTGCCGAGCTTTTAGAGGGAGAACTTTTGAATGACCTTGGCACGGTCTAATTATTACACGAACTGCAGTTCGAGTATATATGTAATTATATTTTACCAATCCCTCAAATACATCTAGAAGATGATGTTTGGATATTTTAGTATGGACATAGTTGAACCTTAAAGTATGTTAAAAGTTGTTAAGTCATTTGTTATAAGAAATGCCTATTATCGTCTCCTACCAAAGTAGAGATTCTCATTCTAGAAGTACCATCGTTAAATGCGTAAGTGCATTAATATGTTTTGCTAGCTATTTATGGTTATAATATCTTTCACTTGAGCTTATTGTCACGATATAACCTTTGTCAAGCGAAGAGACATTGGAATGAGTTCAAAGAAACATTTCAGGTATAAAGGATATTTGATTATATTTTACTAACCCATCAAAACAAGTTTGGTTAGTCTTGTAGATGCAGGAATGTAATGAAACACAGTCGTGGACATATGATAATTTTTGGAAAGAGGCACCTAAAGTCTCGTTAGAAGATTATACAACATTGCTCAACATAAAGGATTGCATGTCACACCCCAATATTTCCACGTATTACCGGTGGGCCCGGTGGGGAGTATCGTGACGTAGTTGATATCATCATAGTCAAACAACACAATTTTAAATGCACAGCGGAAGCAAAAGATAGATTTATTTCAACTGAATAAATTGTAATATTAAGTATCACAAAATAGTTGAAACAGATCCACAGGCGGATCAAATAAAAAGGAAACATAGTTCATCAGACTTAAAATGCATCCAAGCTTGCAAGACTCTTAATGATGCTAAGGAGAGGCCAGCCTATTTCGAGTAGTACCTGCACTTAACCTTTTTGGGAAAATACGTCAGTTTACACTGGTAAATACAACTAACTGACTCATTTTGAAAAGGTTTAGAAAATTGATTTGAATGCACGAGGCACAAAATATTTTATAACTTGGGATAATTATTTATATGTAAACTTGTAAAAGAATTACATGTTTGTTATACGTTCAGTAGCCCGGATTGACACCTGGTTAAAGATTTGACACACCACATGATATAGTCCCGCGGCGGGTTATTCCTGAAACCGGCGGTTATACCTTATTATTTATTTATGCACTGTCGGGTGTACGCCTACACCCCGTGCTTAGGTCGTGGCCATTTCGTAAAATGATGCCAAGGATATCCGGGACATGGTCATTAACCCCCCAAAGGCTTTAAGCAAACAAAACAATTTAAACGGGTCATTTCAATAATTTAACCATCATACAATTAAAAATTCAATGCCCGACTAAGCGGTATTTTATATACCGTACCCCAAGCCCGTATAGAGAAAATAAGTTAAAAGTATTTACCTTTGCAAGTATTAATCACAAACAGCAAGTGCATGTAGCTTTTACCGGGTCTCCTATTCTGGAACAAAGGTTTTTAATAACCTATTAGATTCCTAACGGGTCTTTAATTAAGCCTAAACTTAGACCGGTTAGTTTTAAAGGAATATACGGTTCAAACGCACGATTAAGCGAAGACCGGAATAGAATGTGATTTAGACCCGACAAGTTTGGAAACTTGTGTAATATGGGTAAACTAAACACATTATGGATTTTGAGACAAAAATGATAAGGTTTAACCCGTTTCGGTCAATTTATGCAAACTAGTTACATAAACCGAACCGAACGTGCAAGATGCGTAACGGGTAACCATATGAGTCATATACAGGTTTCCTAAGTTAATATGCCTTAAATATGTTGCGACATCAGTAAGATATCTTCTATTATGCCCAAAACGAATTTAAACTCAAACTATGCCCCGTAGGGGCATTTTGGTCATTTTAAAGGTTATAAAAGAGTTTAAATAATAATCTGAGTTACAGGTCTGATTTAATCAGTAAAAATATTTATTTTTATGAGTCATAACCGTAGGGTATTACATATATGTGAAATTTATCCTTTATAACCAAACTATGCACCTTAGGGGTATTTTGGTAATTTCACATTGGCTTAAAAGATCAAAACTGGAAATCTGAGTTTAAAACTTTTGTTTACTGTTAATATATAAATATTTACTAAAAATATCAATAGTAATCAAACCTTATATGTTTAAAATAGTTTTAATACATACTATGCGTTAAAAACGCTTAAAAAGGCGATTTTTGAGCTATTTCTGGGTTTTTAAAGGAAAGCTGATATTTTTATTATTCCAGAAGGCTCAAAATGTTTATTTATCATATTAGATCAGTAGAAAAGTTTGGTATCAAAATAATTTGTAAAACTCATTTTATAGCCCAAAAGGGCAAAACCAGCAATTACCGAATCAAGCTTAGAACTCTATGTTATGCTCAGCCTAAAATTAAATAAAAATCTTCAAAAATCCCAAAATATTATTTTATATCAGTAGGTAAAAAGTTTGATATTAAAAATTGGGTTTAGATAGGCTATATGCTAATTACGCCGTTTAATTAATAAAAAGGTTTTCATTTACGCTAATGAGCATAACTCCTAATCTAGACCTCAAACTGATGTCAAATTTTAGGGACACGTCTAATAATCAGTAACTAAGGTTTCTATTCTTTTACATTTTCAAAAATCACGTTTTAAGGTCATATAGGCATAATAGTCAACATATAGGCAATAAATGGAAACATGCATATGAATCGGATAACTAATGAACCAAGTTGTATAATCACAGAGGGTTATACTAACATGAAACCTGGTCCAAATAAAGCTCTAAGGCATTTCTAAACTATGCTCAAACGGGTCAGAACTGAAAGTCAAAGCAGAAGTCAAATTATGCGACTTTCGGTTCCGAACCAAGCCTAAACTGAAAATTGTCGGGTTGAACATGGTTAGACATGTTCTTACATTAATTACCAAGTTATATTAGTGATAAAACAGGTTGCATGGTTTCTACATTGCTAATTTTGCATTAATTTGAAAATAAGCTTTCTGTTGACTTTTTAAGATAAACTTTGACCCGACAATTGACCTACTTAGAGTGGGAATCAGAGAGTACCCTTTTAAGGGTTTATTACCCACATAATTACCAACTCATAGGTATTTTTAATTTGAGATTTGACTGGACAATTATTGATTAATCTCGAAGTCAAACTCTAATTATGACGGTTTGACTTTAAGCTAATTAACTAAGCTAAACTGAATTAAGGAATGTTAAGGACACTTACAAAGGTCCTAAGCACGACTAGTGACTCCTAAGAAGGGTGCTTGAGCTCCAAAATTCTCCAGAAGTGAAGTTGTGAAGCTTGCAAATGAATGTGCATCAATGTTGCAACTAAAGGGCTCCTTATATACCCACTTTGATCATCTAGGATCATGCCATGGAAGTCTACAGGTGATATGAGATGCTTACAAGTGCCCCCTATGCATGAAATACCATTGGGGCAGCCCCTAGTATGTAAAACAAGCGTTTGAAGCCGGTTAACTGGCCTGAACTGGCACTTGTGCGAACTTTCTGATGCTGGCAGTCCCAGGCGGCCCGCGTAAGGGTCCTGCCTGATCTTACGCGGCCCGTGTGGCTTCCCATAACCAGCCAAACAAGTTTCATAAATTGCAATTCAGCCCCTGGTCCTTTTAAACGTGGTTTCAACTTCCAAATTTGCATTTTAAGCCCTCTAACTTGATTTTTAAGGACTCCAAGACATATACAAACTTTGTTAAGTCCTTGGTTAACTTTATGATCACCCGAAAAGTCATAAATTTCAACGTTGACGCTTTTAACCCCTCGTATACGAATATCGTCATAACTTTCTCATACTTTATCGAAGCCTTGTGAAATTTTTACCACTTATTCTAATGAGCATAATTAACCGTTACAAAGCTTCGGGTTTGCTAAAAGGTCACTCAGAGGTATACTTTAAACAATTTAACACATTTAACCCCTGTAGTTTGTAATCTCTCACTTTCTTCCACAATTAGCTTCGTATGATCCATGATTCATTCGTTTAAGGGTATAAACATCATGTAGGGTTACAGTAAAGTATATTTATCCACTGTTGATACTTTGAACCCTTATATTCACATACTTTCCTTGTTTATCAACTTTAGTCCTTCATAAATAATCTTCTACTCGTTTAAAGCTCATGACACGTGTCGATATATTATTGGACACAATTTTTCGAGGTGTTACAACCTCACCCCCTTAAAAGAAATCTCGACCTCGAGATTTACTGAAATAAATGAGGGTATTTTTCTTTCATTGTGGACTCTACCTCCCACGTGTACTCGGGACCTCTGCAGGCATCCCATTTAACCTTGACAATTGGCACATGCTTCCTTCGAAGCTTCTTGACCTGTCGATCCTCGATCAACAAAGGTTTTTCCACAAACTTCAGGCTCTCATCTATATGCACATCCGTATGTGGTATGACTAGCGATTCATCAGCTAGACATTTCTTCAGATTGCAGATGTGAAACACATTATGGATTCCATTGAGCTCTTCAGGTAAGTTTAACTTATAAGCCACTGAGCCGACACATTCGATGATCTCGAATGGTCCTATGTACCTTGGGCTTAATTTACCTTTCTTACCAAATCGCATCACTCCCTTCCAGGGTGATACTTTAAGCAAAACTTTGTCACCTACCTCGAACTTTAGAGGTTTACGCCTTAAGTCTGCGTAGCTTTTCTGCCTATCTCTGGCAGCTTTCAGGCGGTCACGAATTTGGACAATCTTGTCCGTTGTTTCAAGGACTATATCAGGTCCTGATAACTGAGCTTCTCCTACTTCTGCCCAACAAATAGGCGTCCTGCATTTCCTACCATA
The DNA here is from genome assembly GCA_030545235.1 of Helianthus tuberosus. Taxonomy (NCBI): domain Eukaryota; kingdom Viridiplantae; phylum Streptophyta; class Magnoliopsida; order Asterales; family Asteraceae; genus Helianthus; species Helianthus tuberosus. Next base: position 20,498 of record JARYGA010008445.1, on the reverse strand, counting down.
TAATGCCTCAAAAGGCGCAGCCTGAATGCTTGTATGGTAGCTATTATTATAGGAGAACTCGATCAATGGCAAGTGGTTATCCCAACTACCACCTAAGTCAATCACACATGCGCGAAGCATGTCTTCCAAAGTTTGGATGGTACGCTCACTCTGCCCGTCCGTCTGAGGATGGTAAGCCATACTAAAGTTTAAGCGCGTGCCCAAAGATTGTTGGAAACTTTTCAAAAAATGTGATGTGTATCTGGTATCTCTGTCAGAGATAATAGTCACCGGTTCGCCATGCAGAGATACAATCTTATCTACGTACAATTGGGCTAACATGTCAGAGCTATAAGTCTCCTTAATGGGTAGGAAATGTGCTGACTTAGTCAGTCTATCTACTATCACCCATATAGTATCATTTCCTTTCTTTGTCTTTGGCAACTTGGTGATGAAATCCGTCATCACCATCTCCCACTTCCAGGTGGGAAGTTCAGGCTGTTGTAGCAAACCTGACGGCTTTTGAAGTTCAGCTTTGACTTGAGCGCACATCAAACATTTGGCTACATGGGTAGCTATAGACTTCTTCAAGCCTATCCACCAATAGTTAGCCTTCAGATCCTGGTACATCTTGTCAGCTCCAGGATGAACGGAGTATTTAGAACTATGGGCTTCCTGGAGGATAACATCCCGAAGTCCTCCATAAACTGGAACCCATATTCGTCCATTTAACCTTAGGATTCCGTCTTTGCCATAGGATAACTGCTCTTCAGTTACTCCTAGCTTTTCATCAGGATAGTTAGCTTCTAGTACAGCTTCTTTCTGCGCAACTAACAACCTTTCATTCAAACTATTCTTTAATTCAATGCTCTTGGCATTGATTCTTATGGGTTTCACTCGTTCCTTTCTACTTAAGGCATCGACGACCACATTCGCCTTGCCTGGATGGTATCGGATTTCACAATCATAGTCATTTAGAGTTTCCATCCATCGTCGCTGCCTCATGTTTAAGTCCTTCTGATTAAACAAGTGTTGGAGGCTCTTGTGATCAGAATAGATCACACATTTGGTACCATACAAATAATGCCTCTAAAGTTTTAGTGCAAATACAACGGCACCCAACTCCAAGTCATGGGTGGTGTAATTCTTTTTATGCACTTTCAATTGCCGGGAAGCGTAGGCAATAACTTTGCCTTTCTGCATAAGCACACATCCCATACCTGTGTGCGATGCATCACAATACACCACAAATTCATCAATTCCATCAGGCAACGTCAATACTAGAGCATTGCTCAACTTCTGCTTCAGAATATCGAAAGATTCTTGCTGCTTAGGACCCCAGTCAAACTTGCTATTCTTTCGTGTTAGTAGAGTCAGGGGTGCTGCAATTCTTAAGAAGTTTTCAATAAATCGCTTGTAGTATCCTGCTAAACCTAGAAAGCTACGAATCTCAGTAGGCGTCTTTGGCTCTTCCCAATTCATGACAGCTTCAACCTTAGCGGGATCTACTTGGATACCACGCTCATTAACCACATGTCCAAGGAATTGGACTTCACGAAGCCAGAATTCACACTTTGAAACTTGGCATAGAGCTTCTCTTGCTGAAGCAGTTCCAGAATACATCGAAGATGCTTCTCATGGTCTGCCTGATTCTTTGAATAAACCAGAATGTCGTCAATGAAGACGATAACAAATTTGTCCAAGTATGGCTTGCAGACACGGTTCATGAGATCCATGAACGCTGCTGGTGCATTAGTGAGCCCAAAAGGCATCACTAGGAACTCGTAATGACCATAACGAGTCCTAAATGCAGTTTTGTGTACATCTTCATCTTTAACCTTCAATTGATGGTAGCCTGATCTCAAGTCGATCTTGGAGAAGTAACTCGCCCCTTGAAGTTGATCGAACAGATCATCGATCCTGGGCAATGGATATCTATTCTTGATAGTGACCTTATTAAGCTCGCGATAATCGATGCATAGTCGCATCGATCCATCCTTCTTCTTCACAAACAGGATTGGTGCTCCCCAAGGAGATGAACTAGGTCTAATGAAACCTTTTGCCAATAATTCATCTAACTGAGTCCTCAACTCTTTCATCTCTGTTGGTGCCAACCTGTAAGGTGCCCTTGAAACAGGTGCTGCTCCTGGAATGATGTCAATTCTGAATTCTACTTACCTATCTGGTGGTAAATCAGGTAGTTCTTCAGGGAATACTTCGGGATATTAAAAAATGACGGGGATATCTTCAATCTTAGGCTTCTGCTCATCAATAGTTACATGTGCCATATAAATGACACAACCCTTCTTCAAACACCTAGATGCCTTGAGCATAGACACTTGCTCAGGCAGTCCATACTGGGTATCTCCCTGAATGGTAAGTGGTTCACCAGATGGAGTCTTGACCACCACTTGCTTCTTGTTGCAAACAATCTGGGCCTGGTTATGAGATAACCAGTCCATGCCTATAACTATATCAAAACCGGCTAACTTCAAAGGAAGTAAGGACAATGGAAAAGAGTGGTTCCTAATGGATATGAAACACCCATCTAACACGGTTGATGCGGTTTCTATGGTACCATCGGCTAATTCAACCTCGTATTTTATGCTTAGGGTTCTAACAGGTAGGTTTAACAACTTACAAAACTTATCATCAACAAATGACTTATCTGCTCCAGAATCAAATAACACTCTTGCATAAACATCATTAATAAGGAAGGTACCTGTTATGACATTATCATTCTGGATCGCCTCTTATGCGTTCATCTGGAAGACCCTAGCATTGGTCTTTTTCCCATCTTCAGCATTCTTTGCAAACTTTGGGCAGTTGGACTTGATATGCCCTTTCTCGTTGCAGCTATAGCACGTCGCATCCTTGATTTTCTTACAGTCCAATGTCTTGTGCTCAGAAGATTTACAAATCCCACAAGGCCTTGGCTGCGATTGGGATTTCGATTCAAATCTGCACCTCCTGAAATGGTGCTTCTTACAGATCTTACACTTGGGTTTATCACCCGACTGTTGACCATCCTTTTTCGTTCCAGAACTCTTCTTGTGGTCATTGTTTCCCTTACGTTTCTTGTCTGAACGTCGTGAGTTGTCATCCTCACGTTTTCTCTTCTCAGCATTTGTGTTTCTCAGCGATCTCTGCCTGACCGCGTCCAAAGTAAGGGACAATGATATATCAGTTGCAGACCGAAAAGTAGCTGGTCTAGAGGCCTTCACACTGGCCTTGATTTCTAGGGCCAAACCCCCAATGAAACGAGCTATCCTCTTGGGTTCCGGAGTTACCAGATATGGAACCAGTCTTGACATGGTGTTGAAGCTTGTAAGGTAGGCTTGACAATCTAGTTTTTTCATAACCAATGACAAGAAATCAGCTTCAATCTTTTCAACCTCATGCTGAGGGCAGTAATTCTCCTTAATCAATGTCACAAACTGTTCCCAAGACAAATTGTACAATGGGATTTTCCCAGTGGCTTGGATCAAAGATCTCCACCAGGCTAGTGCCTCACCTTTGAACGACTGGGATACAAACTTTACTACATCCTTATTAGCGCAACCACTAATATCTACCACATTGTCCATCTCGTCTAACCATGACATGCAATCAACTGCTCCCTTTTCCCCGGTGAAATCCCTGGGTTTGCAGGAAACAAAGTATTTATAAGTGCAACCTTTAGCATGTGGTTCTTGGTTTAACACAACTCTCTTAGAAGGAACACTCCTCTGGTTTGATGAGTGATGAGAATCACTTTTGTGAGTAGTATGAGTTCTTGAGGGTGGCTTCGTATGTGGTACAGATTGGGTCCTTACATGAGTACCACTGGATTCATTGAATTGCCTATCCAAAGCTCTTGTAACAGCACTGTCTATCAATGCCTGTAATTCTGCTCCTGCTACGTTGACTCTGGAGGTGTCATGATTTTCTCTGGGGTGACTGTTGGCTTCGTCTGACTCGGCCATGTAGCTTGTTTGCTACATAAAATAATGATTTTAATTCATTCAGAGGTCTATAACAGTTTTATCAGTCTAGATGATTTATTAATCATGGTATTTAAGAAACCATTTCGATTAATTTGTTAGGCATATATATATTCAGGATTTTTCATTATAATAATCCTTAGTTATAATTAAAATATTTTAATGGAAAAAAGGCCTAGTCATATGGACGGTTTTAAATTTTTAATCATGATCTTATAGGATTAAGGTATTGAGGTTCTAATTATAATTCATTACCTCTTCTTAACAGAGGGTCGAAGACCACGACTGTCTTTTGTCTTATATGACAATGAATATAGCCCGTAGGCATTACATCCCTATTGGATGTTTAATATAATAAAGGCAGTTGGAAGAATTCAGTGCAAGGATGACTTATGCGATTTTATCGTATCGCAATTTGTCAGGAATGTTAACATGTTTTACAGATGTTAACGGGGATTTGAATCTTTTAAATAGGTTTTACCATCTTGGCCATAATTAGAATGACATGTGGCTAGGTTTTACCTTTTAAGATTCTTATTATTTTATTAAAATGGTAGGTTTGGTAAAATGAATGTTATTTTTCATTTATTTCACATATTATATTTATGCATATAATTTAAAATAAAAATTTAAACTAACCATTCCATTAAAATTTAAACAAGTACATGTTTGCCCTAAACGGGACTTCTACAGAAATAACACGCCCGCGCAGGGGCTAATCTAACAAACATACCCACGCAGGGGTCAACAGAAAGACATGCCCACGCAGGGGCATAATACAAAAAGACATGCCCACGCAGGGGCAGAATACAGAAACAAATGTCCACGCAGGGACAGGATTACAACACTAAACAAACAAACAAATAAAGGATTTAATGATCCTTTTTGCTTTTTCCCTTGATTAAGTTCACCAGACCCTTGAACATTCCTCGGTTTTGCCTACGGCCTTCCCGCACCTCTTGCCGCACCTCATTTATCCTTTGAATAATCTCTTGATGCTGTGGTGGTGACATCACTGGCGGCTGCGGGGGTTGCTGATAAAACGGAGGTTGAGGAGGCGGCGGTTGTTGATACCCATATGGTGGGTACCCATAGTGTGGGTATCCAGCTTGATATGGGATCCCAAAGGATCCTTCCGGATGATGGGCATTGTAGTTTTCCGCTGCTACCAGGTAAGGGTCGGCCTCGGCATAGTTGTAGTTAGTGTGGATCGGCTGCTCAAAGGGATTATACGCCGCCGCACCGGTGTATGTAGGTATAGGGTCGCCAAAGCCCAACGGCGGTGGCGCAACAGGCGCAGAGTTTACTTCCGAGACGGGGTTTGAAGACCCACCCATCTGCGGTTCTTCATGGAGTGGCGGGTAGCGGCTGCCACTCGAAGGTTGAGGGGTGCTGATACGCACTCCTCCTCGCATGGACATCCATGCGTTCGATCTTCTTCGCCTCGGCGGCTCCAGAGGCTGTTGCTGAGCTGGTGGTGGTGGCGGAGTAACCGCGACAAATCAAGAATCCTCGGAGGGATCCTGCTGCTGCTGCTGTGGTGAGTTATGGTAACTGGGAGTAAACACCCAGTCGATCTGTCGAAACCTTTCTTCATAGCTGTCGGGACCATTATAAGGTGATCCCATGAAAGGTGACCCATCCGAAATTTCGATGGGGTGGTTAGGGGTTCCGGACGGTGGCTCTGCGGGATCGGTGTCCTCGTCCATGTCCATTGCATGGCCGCCTGAGAAATGGTCTTCGGGTCCTAGTGGGTTAAAACCATGGTTGCAAAAGTCGCTAGGCGCTCCCTAGTCGGTCGACCGGGGAGTTGAGAGTACTCGGCCTACGCGGAGAGTACCCGGGGAGTACTCGGACATGTTAAATTATAAAGAAATTACTTTTTGGAGATTAAATATATGTCAAATAACACAAATTTACTAATATTTATAACAAAATACGTGAAAATGATATTCATTCTTTAATATTATAGGCATAGAAATTATGTTATATTATTATTTAAGTCAAACTAGGCCTGTGTTGACCTACTAGATCCAATTCTGGCCGAGGTTGACCGCGTTTGACCGACTCCGAGTAATTAGGCGGAGTCAAAGAAAATCGCCTCGGCAGCCTGCCTTGTAGCGACTACTCGGGGAGTACTCGGCCTTGGAAACCTTGTTTTACAACCATGGTTAAAACCCACTGGTTCTCCAAGGTAGCTTGCCGGGTTGAACCGGCTCTGGAAAAAGGGCGTTGGGTCATCAAAAGGTGAGTCATGGCCCTGGAGAGGAATGTAAGGTTGGTGGGAATTATGGGGCTCATTTTCAGAAGAGGCCCAAAGGAGTTTTGAAAAGAAGGGGAGGAGCTCAGCGAAATTGAGCGCCTTGTTTGTTCAATATAGGTCCTCCAGTTATCTTGAGGACTCTGGCTAAGTGAATCTGATGGTGTTCGCCGGTGCGAAGGCCCGGCCTCATTATCATTCGGGGCGACGAGTGGCCCCTTGCCTCTTCCTCTCCCTCTCACTCTTGGTGGCATCTTGTTCAACCTGTCAAAACAAACAAAGGATACAACAAGAAAATATAAAAGACAAAGTTAGAAATAAAACAAATTTGGATAAATCCTAAGTTCTTTGTCTAGACTCGAGAATCGAGGAATGTGCAACTGTGTAACTGAGATTAAACACAAAAAGGCTAGTGTTTAATTCACTCAGTGTTGGCTCTGATACCAACCTGTCACACCCCAATATTTCCACGTATTACCGGTGGGGAGTATCGTGACGTAGTTGATATCATCATAGTCAAACAACACAATTTTAAATGCACATCGGAAGCAAAAGATAGATTTATTTCAACCGAATAAATTGTAATATTAAGTATCACAAAATAGTTGAAACAGATCCACAGGCGGATCAAATAAAAAGGAAACATAGTTCATCAGACTTAAAATGCATCCAAGCTTGCGAGACTCTTAATGATGCTAAGGAGAGGCCGGCCTATTTCGAGTAGTACCTGCACTTAACCCTTTTGGGAAAATACGTCAGTTTACACTGGTAAATACAATTAACTGACTCATTTTGAAAAGGTTTAGAAAATTGATTTGAATGCACGAGGCACAAAATATTTTATAACTTGGGATAATTATTTATATATAAACTTGTAAAAGAATTACATGTTTGTTATACGTTCAGTAGCCCGGATTGACACCGGGTTAAAGATTAATAGACACACCACATGATATAGTCCCGCGGCGGGTTATTCCCGAAACCGGCGGTTATACCTTATTATTTATTTATGCACTGTCGGGTGTACGCCTACACCCCGTGCTTAAGTCGTGGCCATTTTGTAAAATGATGCCAAGGATATCAGGGACATGCTCATTAACCCCCCAAAGGCTTTAAGCAAACAAAACAATTTAAACGGGTCATTTCAATAATTTAACCATCATACAATTAAAAATTCAATGCCCGACCAAGCGGTATTTTATATACCGTACCCCAAGTCCGTATAGGGAAAATAAGTTAAAAGTATTTACCTTTGCAAGTATTAATCACAAACAGCAAGTGCAAGTAGCTTTTACCGGGTCTCCTATTCTGGAACAAAGGTTTTTAATAACCTATTAGATTCCTAACGGGTCTTTAATTAAGCCTAAACTTAGACCGGTTAGTTTTAAAGGAATATACGGTTCAAACGCACGATTAAGCGAAGACCGAATAGAATGTGATTTAGACCCGACAAGTTTGGAGACTTGTGTAATATGGGTAAACTAAACACATTCTGGATTTTGAGACAAAAATGATAAGGTTTGACCCGTTTCGGTCTATTTATGCAAACTAGTTACATAAAACGAACCGAACGTGCAAGATGCGTAACGGGTAACCATATGAGTCATATACAGGTTTCCTAAGTTAATATGCCTTAAATATGTTGCGACATCAGTAAGATATCTTCTATTATGCCCAAAACGAATTTAAACTCAAACTATGCCCCGTAGGGGCATTTTGGTCATTTTAAAGGTTATAAAAGAGTTTAAATAATAATCTGAGTTACAGGTCTGATTTAATCAGTAAAAATATTTATTTTTATGAATCATAACCGTAGGGTATTACATATATGTGAAATTTATCATTTATAACCAAACTATGCACCTTAGGGGTATTTTGGTAATTTCACATAGGCTTAAAAGGTCAAAACTGGAAATCTGAGTTTAAAACTTTTGCTTACTATTAATATATAAATATTTACTGAAAATATAAGTAGGCATCAAACCTTATATGTTTAAAATAGGTTTAATACATACTATGCGTTAAAAACGCTTAAAAAGGCGATTTTTGAGCTATTTCTGGGTTTTTAAAGGAAAGCTGATATTTTTATTACTCCAGAAGGCTCAAAATGTTTTATTTATCATATTAGAACAGTAGAAAAATTTTGGTATCAAAATAATTTGTAAAACTCATTTTATAGCCCAAAAGGGCAAAACCGGCAATTACCAAATCAATCTTAGAACTCTATGTTATGCTCAGCCTAAAATTAAATAAAATTCTTCAAAAATCCCAAAATATTATTTTATATCAGTAGGTAAAAATTTAGATATTAAAAATTGGGTTTAGATAGGCTATATGTTAATTACGCCGTTTAATTAATAAAAAGCTTTTCATTTACGCTAATGAGCATAACTCCTAATATAGACCTCAAACTGATGTCAAATTTTAGGAACAAGTCTAATAATCAGTAACTAAGGTTTCTATTCTTTTACATTTTCAAAAATCACGTTTTAAGGTCATATGGGCATAATAGTCAACATATATGCAATAACTGGAAACATGCATATGAATCGGATAACTAATGAACCAAGTTGTATAATCACAGAGGGTTATACTAACATGAAACCTGGTCCAAATAAAGCTCTAAGGCATTTCTAAACTATGCTCAAACGGGTCAGAACTGAAAGTCAAAGCAGAAGTCAAATTATGCGACTTTCGGTTCCGAACCGAGCCTAAACTGAAAATTGTCGGGTTGAACATGTTTAGACATGTTCTTACATTAATTACCAAGTTATATTAGTGATAAAACATGTTTCATGGGTTCTACATTGCTAATTTTGCATTAATTTGAAAATAAGCTTTCTGTTGACTTTTTAAGATAAACTTTGACCCGACAATTGACCTACTTAGAGTGAGAATCAGAGAGTACCCTTTTAAGGGTTTATTACCCACATAATTACCAACTCATAGGTATTTTAATTTGAGATTTGACTGGATAATTATTGATTAATCTCGAAGTCAAACTCTAATTACGACGGTTTGACTTTAAGCTAATTAACTAAGCTAAACTGAATTAAGGAATGTTAAGGACACTTACAAAGGTCCTAAGCACAACTAGTGACTCCTAAGAAGGGTGCTTGAGCTCCAAAATTCTCTAGAAGTGAAGTTGTGAAGCTTGCAAATGAATGTGCATCAATGTTGCAACTAAAGGGCTCCTAATATACCCACTTTGATCACCTAGGATCATGCCAAGGAAGTCTACAGGTGATATAAGATGCTTACAAGTGCCTCCTATGCATGAAATACCATTGGGGCAGCCCCTGGTATGTAAAACAAGCGTTTGAAGTTGGTTAACAGGCCTGAACTGGCACCTGTGCGAACTTTCTGATGCTGGCAGTCCCAGGCGGCCCGCGTAAGGGTCCTGCCTGATCTTACGCAACCCGTGTGTCTTCCCATAACCAGCCAAACAAGTTTCATAAATTGCAATTCAGCCCCTGGTCCTTTTAAACGTGGTTTCAACTTCCAAATTTGCATTTTAAGCCATCAAACTTGATTTTTCAGGACTCCAAGACATATACAAACTTTGTTAAGTCCTTGGTTAACTTTATGATCACCCGAAAAGTCATAAATTTCAACGTTGATGCTTTTAACCCCTCGTATACGAATATCGTCATAACTTTCTCATACTTTATCGAAGCCTTGTGAAATTTTTACCACTTATTCTAGTGAGCATAATTAACCGTTACAAAGCTTTGGGTTTGCTAAAAGGTCACTCAGAGGTATACTTTAAACATGTTGACACATTTAACCCCTGTAGTTTGTAATCTCTAACTTTCTTCCACAATTAGCTTCGTATGATCCATGATTCATTCGTTTAAGGGTATAAACATTGTGTAGGGTTACAGTAAAGTATATTTATCCACTGTTGATACTTTGAACCCTTATATTCACATACTTTCCTTGTTTGTCAACTTTAGTCCTTCATAAATAATCTTCTACTCGTTTAAAGCTCATGACACGTGTCGATACATTATTGGACATAATTTTTCGAGGTGTTACATTGTACATTAAGGGATCAAGCAACAAATCATTCGCTACAAAGGTTTTATTAGACTTTCAAGGAAGATGGACACACTTCACTTAAAGGATACATGTTAAAATGATGGGAGACTTATTCAAGTTGCGCTCTTTTTCCCTTGACTAAGTTTTGTCCCATTGGGTTTTCTTAGTAAGTGTCACACCCCAACCGATGGCGGAATCAACGGGGCGCGGCACTAGCCGAATCAGATTGCTCAAGGGAATCCATAACAACTATATTGCGACAGTATTTATTACATTTGTTATCCCATACTAACAATCCGTACAATCACATAAGTTATCACAGATTTCTTGTCCTCTCGAACAATACAAATCTGACAACCTAGATTTTAGGTGAGTTTCTAGACTTCCTAGCTTGATTTGATGTAGACTGCGACTAAACCTGCAACATACGTTAAAATAATGTCAATACAAAAGTATTGGCGAGTATACAGGTTTGATATGTAATAGTGTAATAGATAAAAGCTGCGAATTTCCACATACATAAACGTAATACACGACATATATACTCACAAAACTGATACTACCAGCTAAATCCGCGAGCTGCGATTGCTAAACTAGACCCCGCCGGGCGCAATAGTACTATACTAATCATGGTGGGACGTCGCGAGTATAAGTCCTAGCACATATGTAACTAGCATCACGTATAACTATGCACGTAAGTCATTCGCAAGTGATAAGTAGTTTAAGCATTTGATGTAATTCGATTTAATAGCAACGTATGTTTCACCCAAAAGTGCAAAAGCAAAAAGGGATCAAGTATACTCACAGTTGGTGTTCAGCAAGTAAACACGACTTGGTTGGATTGATGGGAGCGTGTCTGAGATTAGCCTGGTTACAGTTTGATAGTGTAAGCGTCGAACAGTGCATTAAACGGTGGTGAGTGAACCAAGTGTCGAATGGTAATCTGATCGGATGGCAATCCGATTGGATGGCCAGTCGATCGGGTTGCAGTCCGTTCGGATGGTTATCCGATCAGATGACCATTCGATTGGATTGTCGCCTTGGTTGGTGATAAGGTGTTTGCGTATGATAGTTTGCCTTTTGAAGTTTTCATTGTAGCATTTTGAAAACAGAGAAGTATCTCTACCCTTCAGGTCGGTCGATCGAACGGCCGGTCTATCGGGTTGCAACTCGATCGGGTGGCTGTTCGATCGGACGGTGATCTGATTGGTAAGACACTTTGGTTGATGATAAGCTCACAGCAGAAAATTGTGCGGCAGTGGAGGACTTACAACAACATTGGAAGCATAACTAATGTTGTTGTGGAGGACTTCTACGGAGACTGCGGTTGTTGCTGAATTCCTCAAGTCTGCGGCCCCGTGCGGTAGTGCTGGGTAAGATGACCATACCAGTTGCAATTTGTGCAAAAGCAACAGTTAGCTTCTGGCGGGTGATGATATGTACACATGAGACACAGGGGATGAGTTCCGTTGTAGTCGCGCTTCGAGTGAACTGGAATTGCTTGGAGAGTTCCGAGGACTCACCTGAAGAATCGTCGGAGGAATCATCGGAAGAATCGTCAGAAGAGTCGATGACGATTGCTTGATGAGCTTGTTTGACAGGGTTCTTGGAGAAAAATCCGTCCAAGACTCGTTTGTCATTGATTTCTGAGGCCAAGCGGTAGGTTTCTTCGATGGTAGTAGGTCTTGCAGCTTCGACAAAATCGCCCACACACTCAGGTAAGCCGCGAATGTACTTCGTGATGGCTTTTTCTGAAGTGTTACCTGACTTGGGTAGATTATGCTAAGCTGTTTAAACCTTGTCGTGTAGCCAGCATTGTCACTTTCGACTTGCTTGATTTCCCAAAATTCGTCTTCTAGCTTCTGGACTTTGTGGGAAGGACAGTACTCTTTCTTCATGAGCTCTTTCAGCTCATCCCAAGAGAGAGCATAAGCTGCGGAGATCCCACGTTTGTTACGTTCAGCTGTCCACCAGTCGAGTGCTTGCGATTGAAATACTCCGGTAGCGCAAGTAGTACGAAAACCATCGGGACACCCACTCTGACGAAGGGTAACTTCGATAGAATCGAACCACTGGAGTAGTTGGGACACACCTCCTCCACCCGTGAACTCCATCGGACCATAGGCTTTGAAGTGTTTGTAGAGAAAAGCAGTTTGCGGCGCTCCCGTCTTAGAGTCTTTCGAGGTTCGAGAGTTGCTGAGAGAGTGCACCTGAGCGATAATTTGAGGAATGACCTTGGCCACTTCCTTGGTCACAAGCGAGGCAATCCTCTTCTCGGCGCTTCGTTTGGCTCTTCTTCTAGCTATTTGTCTCGAAGTAGAGTCGTTTGGAGACATCTAGACAGAGAGAGATTTGGAGTGAGATTCGATCATAATGATTTTGAGTTTGCGATGCGATTGAGCATGATTAAACTTGTAGCGAGTAATATAATAGATTTCACATAGGATCCACATAGGAGACACGAGATTCCTAAGTTCCCACACAATTGATTTGTTTGTATATATATATAATCAGTTGTAGCTTATACTCGTACACATACATGTTGGTATAGAATTCGCGTGGACGCGATGCAGAGAGTGAGGGTGGGAGTGAGTAATTAGAAATTAGTTTTGTTGCGAACATTCGGTTTTCGTTTTAGATTGCGATGGCTGTGCGAGTCGTGCATTTATAAACCAGGGAGCGAAAATCGATAAATCGAGAAATCGATAAAGCGTAAAGTTTTAAATCATAAACACATAAGCATAAATAGGTTCCATAAAGCGTAAAAAAAATCGGCGAGTCGTATGCTAGAAAAATAGATAGAATGCCTCGGGTGTTTAGGCGTCGACTGCCCAAGGTAACCCAACTATACCCAACAAGTTCGTGCACGCGCGTTGCCCTAGAAGACTTATGCTTCCACTGGGATGCAGCTCATGGCACACGTCTTCTTAGTCATCGCGTGGCTCGAGTTATCGTCATAGTCGAGTCCTTGGTGAGAGCTTTTTGAAAACCATTTCGTTGAGAGTGGAACGGTTTATTAAGATACGGGGTTCACCCCTGACTTAATAACTTCGCTCCTAACTGTGGTTGTGCTCTTCGAATAAATTCGGGAGTTCCACCGGATTTTGAAATGGAGACTTTCGTTGAGATATGGATGTCACTCCTAGCTCAACGGAAAGTTCGCGTGCTAGAAAAATGCGCTGAGTGAGCGATCTTATCGAGAGTTCTTGGTTTTCACACCTGATCTCGACTGGATCACTCGGTTGTGTTATGCGAGTATTTTTTAAATCGTGTGTATTGTGTTGGCCTTAGGAAAGGCTAAGTAACATTTCAGCCTTAGGAAAGGCTCTTCGCGTGAAGTTGTAGTATGCGGTGTTCACGTGAAGTAGTAGTTTTTAGCGAATTCAAACGAGAGTGTCAAGTAGGCTTGTACAAATCCTACGGGATTCATACGAGGCAGCCTGTTGGTTCTTAGACTATAGACTAGGTCATTTCTAAGACATCGACCCGGACTAGGTCAAGTCTGGCCTAATTCCCTATAGTTATGGCTCTGATACCAATCTGTCACACCCCAACCGATGGCGGAATCATCGGGGCGCGGCACTAGGCGAATCAGATTGCTCAAGAGAATCCATAACAACTACGTTGCGATAGTATTTATTACATTTGTTATCCCATACTAACAATCTGTACAATCACATAAGTTATCACAAATTTCTTGTCCTCTCGAACAATACAAATCCGACAACCTAGATTTTAGGTGAGTTTCTAGACTTCCTAGCTTGATTTGATGTAGACTGCGACTAAACCTGCAACATATGTTAAAATAATGTCAATACAAAAGTATTGGCGAGTATACAGGTTTGATATGTAATAGTGTAATAGATAAAAGCTGCGAATTTCCACATACATAAACGTAATACACGACATATATACTCACAAAACTGATACTACCAGCTAAGTCCGCGAGCTGCGATTGCGATTGCTAAACTAGACCCCGTTAGGCGCAATAGTACTATACTAGTCATGGTGGGACGTCGCGAGTATAAGTCCTAGCACATATCTAACTAGCATCACGTATAACTATGCACGTAAGTCATTCGCAAGTGATAAGTAGTTTAAGCATTTGATGTAATTCGATTTAATAGCAACGTACGTTACACCCAAGAGTGCAAAAGCAAAAAGGGATCAAGTATACTCACAGTTGGTGTTCAGCAAGTAAACACGACTTGGTTGGATTGATGGGAGCGCGTCTGAGATTAGCCTGGTTACAGTTTGATAGTGTAAGCGTCGAACAGTGCGTTAAACGGTGGCGAGTGAACCAAGTGTCGAATGGTAATCCGATCGGATGGCCAGTCGACCTGGTGGCAGTCCGTTCGGATGGTCATCCGATCGGGTGACCATTCGATTGGATTGTCGCCTTGGTTGGTGATGAGGTGTTTGCGTATGATAGTTTGCCTTTTAAAGTTTTCGTTGTAGCATTTTGAAAACAAAGAAGTATCTCTACCCTTCAGGTCGGTCGATCAAACGGCCGGTCTATCGGGTGGCAACTCGATCGGGTGGCTGTTCGATCGGACGGTGATCCGATTGGCAAGACACTTTGGTTGATGATAAGCTCACAGCAGACTGGTCACTCGGTCGGGTGGCAGTCCGATCGGGTGACAATCCGTTGGAACTGATGTGCAATGAAGACTTGTAAAACGTTTAAGTGTTGAGGATCCAAAGTCAGCCGATCGGATGGTCGTTCGATCGGACGGCAGTCCATTCAGACGGCAATCCGTTCGTTGTTTAGATCCTTGAATGTTTGAAAATTTGATTAAGTCATGACCCCAAGTGCAACCCGACCGGATTGCAGGTCGATCGGGTGACAGTCCGATCGGACGACAATCTGATCGGACAGTAACCCATCCCGTAATCTTATCGTTTTACATCTTGGCTATCTCATTAAGTTTTTGCGATTTGATCGAGACTTTACGACTACGAGCTAAACAATGGAACTCCACCAGGTCCGAGTCACCGGATCAGATGGGAATCACCCCGTCCGATCAGCTAACTGTTTTCGATGGTTATTCGTGTTTAACACGACAAGCCGGTTATCTCGTCGATATGAACCAGTTCTCAAACCGACACTTCACTATAGGAAAAGTAGAAGGTCTGTACGAGCTCTGTTGCTACCGGTTTCGAGTGATAAGTTAGGAAAGTTTGAAGAAAAGCTTAGAAAACTTAGATTCAGCTTAGGTTTAGGTACGATTAGTGATTATACACCGTGGAATCTATCGGATCTGGACTGTTCTTGATGAGATGAGGTCACACTTCATTGTTCCTAAGAACTCCATGATGACATCACCTTAGAATGGCTCAAATCCAAAGATTTAACGGTGAAAAAGTGAGAATTGATGACGAGAAAGATGAAGGAGTGCGTGTAGATCATAGAAGTACAATATTCAGGGTGAAAACTTACAAGAATCATGGGAAATAGAGTGAAAATGGCCAGAAGGCGTCTGGTCGAGCGAGGGCAGTCACATCAACTATTGTTGATGTGACAAGGGGTATTTATAGGCAAAGGAGGAGAAAGGCGGTGCAGTGCATCAGATCGGATCGGATGGTTGTCCGATCGGTTGGCTGTCCGATCGGATGACTGTCCGATCGGATGGCCATTCGATCGAAGTGTCATTCGATCAAACGCCTCTGGCGAGCTGAGTTTTGGCTTTCCGTTTCGATTGCTAAGCGTTGCGATAGTTTGGTTACACATTCTCATCCACATTTCCATATATTTATTATAATTAGCTACATTGGGTCGTATATACATATCCATATTTCAAAGTTGCGATACAATAACCGGGTTTCGTTTCAAATATGCGTTGCTTTGCGACGCTTCACGGTCATCGAGGAGGGTAGAATAGGTCCTCACTCAACGTCATCGTGAACGTTAATGTGTGTGATGCGATGTGCGTTTTGAGTAATGAGTTGCACTGCGACACATCACGGCTATCAAGGAGGGTAGAATTGGTCCTCATTTGATATCTTCGTGGTTGCCAGCAAGAGCAATGTGATGTGATAGCGATAAAGTATGCGTAATATGCGAAAATACTGCGAAATAGCGATGTATGCGATATAGCTACATTATGATCCGAATCTCTGGTGCTAGGCGTAACGAGTATATTGAGTAGTAACAACGCACGAACGTGCGGGTTGTTACAGTAAGGTTTTTAATGAGGCAACATATCTGATCCAAAAGTATCAGGGGGAGAAAATGATCGCTGCACTCTTTTTCCCTTAGCTGAGGTTTTGTCACACTGGGTTTTCCTAGCAAGGTTTTTAACGAGGCAACACCACCAAGCGTATAATACATTGTTTTATTTTATCATGTGGATAGTCAAGGCGGAGTGTTATGAATACATCATTAAGAATGACTCTCCACATCCTTAACTACTCTTTTGTATTTATTCTTATGTTAATGTACAAGCCTATAAATAGAGGCTTTGTATTTCATACTTACACATCAATAAAAAATTCATCTCTCATTCTCTCATTGTTCTCTATACATTGCTAGTAGGTCGTTGTTTCACAACACTACGATTATTAACCTAACCATGTAATGACATACGTTTTATAAATGAAGAATTATTAACATATTCATTGTCATAAATCAATTAACCCATAAAACAAATAAGTCGTCCAATTTTAATAAATCTAGCTTAAAAGGTAACAGAATTTATAAGATCTTTTGAAGTTGTTTTATTATTTCCTAAAGTATACAATTATTGGAATTTTGATGACCACAACCGACGCAGAAAATAAGATTTTGACACTCGAATACCTAAATATGGTGGCACAATTGAAAAGTATTTTGATCCGAATATGAAAGTGGCACACGAAGATTGAGGTTCATGATTGGATAACTTTTAGTAATTAAAAAAGACGTTGATTGTAGCTATTTTTAGAAAAACATAATAAACTAATAATGCATCTCAATACAATCTACTTGAAATTGTAAAAGAGGGAATGTAAAATGACATCCCCATACTACTTTGATACTTGTAAACAACTCCATGTTCTACTAATATTATCTTAATAAATTCGGGTAATTGTTTATATTTACTTCAATAGTTGGTAAAACTTTATTATTTTTTTGAACGACCAACGAATAAAAGTCTGGCTATTCAGGGTAACCCGATGGTAAGAAGCGACCTCATACGTCTGCGATCACAGACAGTGTTGGGTAGCCCAAACCTACCATCACTAGTTTCTCTAAATGTTTGCTGAAACATATCTAGCACTTTTAAAGTTTTCTCTAAATGTTTGCTGAAACATATCTAGCACTTTTATTGCTTTCGTTAAGTGTTAAATTTCCACTACCCCATCTTTTAAGTTATAATTTGGTGGTTTAAAACTTAATTTTAATAGTTTAGATGAGAGTGAACTTTAACTCAACCATAATGGCTTTTAATAGTCTGTTCTTCATTTGTTTGATATATCAAACGTTTGTGATGTAAAATACAAAATATATAAACACTAATACACTACTATATACATAGTAAATACTAAATAGTTGGTATTTCTACGGTAATATAAAGCAAAATGCAAAATTATGCATATTCATCAAAACTTTGCTTTAACTTGCTCAATTAGATATTTCAAACTACTCTTCATCTTTGTCGACCATATCCGAATGTGATGTTGAGTTTGTGTGCCTGGTGGATCGATATGATTACGAACCCTTCTTCTCTGAAGTCTCTCCTGCAGTGTTTACATAGTATCAAACAATAAACAAGAATTCTTGTTTGAATGCCATTTCAATATATATATATATATAGGGGAAGGTTCAAATGAAAACCACTAGTTATTGTGAAAACTCGAAAACTAATTAAAAAAGCAAAAAAAACATACCAAAAAATTTTTTTGCATAATAATTTTCGCTACTTTTAGTATATAAAAAAAATTTCAAAAAAAAAAAATTCTTTTTTGTAGTGCACATGTGTAATACTACACATGTGTAGTACACATACACATGTGTAGTATTACACATGTGTAATACCCAAAAAAAAAATTTTTTTTTTTGAAAAAAAGTTTTTTTTATATACAAAAACCTGCGATTTTTTATAAAAAAAATTGAAAAAAAAAATTTGGTGTGTTTTTTAGGCTTTTTTTAGTTAGTTTTCGAGTTTTCACAATAAAAGTGGTTTTCATTTGAACCATCTCATATATATATATATATATTGGTTGTAAAAGTCCCGCCTAGACTCCGAGTACTCCCCGAGTACTCGCTACAAGGTAGGTTGCCGAGGCACGAGTACTCTTCTCCCAGGCCAATTACTCCCCGAGTACTCCCGAATACTCCCGATTACTCCCCGAGTACTCCCGAATCCGACTAAGTAGCGCCTATCGACTTTTGCAACCATGTATATATATATATATATATACACACACATTGCTTAACAAGGGTGACCCATCAAAATGAGGTTGGTTGTAGCCATCCCTTAACTAAAGAGATTATTCTATTTGAAACAAAATATGACATCAAAACAAAAGGTTAACAAGCACGCAACAGATAAAATGTTTTGTAATTTAATGAGGGTTTTGATTTTTGTTTTACAACACAATCGTATCTAGTAAAATCTCATTCATAGCAAGCTATTGGCAGGGTTAGATGGGGAAAACTAGGGGTGTGAATTTCTGACACGACCCGAAAACCCGACACGAACCGAACACGAAATTCTTGGGTTTAGGTTTCATCTAAATGGGTTCGGGTCAGTTTTAGGTTGAACCCGAGAACCCGTTTAGCTAAACAAATCGGGCTCGGGTCAACTTGGTTGGGTTGGCGGGTTGACCCGTTTAACCCATTTATATTATATTTTATTTTTTTTACAATATATTTTATGTCAAATTAATTTGGGTGGTTATTTTATGTCAAACTAAATTGGAGGGTTATTTTATGCCATAACCATAACTTAAAAAGAGAATTAACATTAGATTTTATAATTAAATTGTAATTCTATTATATACATTTGTCTCGTTTGTGGAAAGTTTTTAATATATTAATTTGCGAAAAAAAAATTCGGGTTAAACAGGTTGTGTTTGGGTTTACATGTATGGCTCGATTTTTGGGTTCGTCTAAAATTTTCGGTTTCAGTTCAGGTTGCACCCCTAGGGAAAATCTTTCCCCTATCAAAGCCTAAGCTAGAACTTATTTCAAGTCAAGCGCTTATAGCGCGTTTGTTTCCTTTCAGTTGGAATATATTTTATGCTTCTAATACTTTTCTTTATAATTTCAGGGAACGATTAAGTAAAAACTGATTCCTAAGTAGTATAAGAAGTATTGTGATAAAGACATGTGTCACACCTTATAAGTATGAAGGAAGAACATTTATTTAGTACTAAAACATGTTGGTTCTTGCAAGTAGAAATGTGAAGATCACATGTGACACCCCTTTTGTTTTCACAAAAATAAAACAAAAAATCCGGTACAAAAAATATAGCACAAAAAATCAAGTACAAAAGAAATATAGCAAAAAAAAATCTAATACAAAAAACATAGCACAAAAAATGTAATACAACACGTTTTTTGAGTTTTTTTAATTGTCATATTTTATATAGCAATAGAATATACTCAAATTAAAGATAAAAAAAGCTCGATTTAACGGTGAAGTTTTTATGAAAAAATAACGTCGTATAAAAAATTATGAACGTTTAAGAAATGATGGTGGAATATGCATATGCATGTGGAGAGAAAATGTCAATAAACAAGAGAAATACCCTGACACTTCTCTTTTTTTTCTTACATTTTTCATCTTAACATTGATTTGAAAAATTAAAGATTAAGATTCATTCTCATCATGCAAAATAAACTTTTTACTTAATCATACCCCTAAAACAGCAACCACAATTTATGCCAAATAAAAAATTATCATAGTGTAAATACCTTGCACGTGGTTAATTTGAAGGAAGCACTTGGAGAACCATCTAGAAAATACTTCATGATTTCAGTAGATAAAGGTTTTTCAAGAGGTGTAAATATTTCGTAAAATTCTAAACTCTTTAAATTAGTAAATGGAGAAGGTGGACTTGAGATTAGTTCCATGGAAGCAGAAAGAAACTGCACAAAGAAAGCAATTTAGGAGTGTTCATAAACCTAAATTCCTAGGAACTTGAAACACGTCGCGTATATATATCTATAGTTTTAACGATTTAGAACTTGGAATCGGCCATTGAACCTTTATCATTTAATTTTTCGTTTATTTTAGAAAAATAAAGTT